>JAUJYT010001032.1:0-13509 GCA_033996565.1 Nanhermannia nana
CAATTGAAATATGAAATAATTTATTAGTTTCAAAACACAATAGTGTGTGATCTTAATTGTGTTGAAGTTTTTTCTATTTAACAGTATATAATACAGTAGATTCTCGTTATGATGAACAACAAATGCAATAGTAATCAATTTATTATAATGAGAGTTCATTATAAGCGGAGTTTATTAACATTAATTCTAATGTATAGCAAACCAAAAAATGCGTAAATATAATAGTTTTCCGCTACAGGGAGTGATTCATTATTTGGGAGTTCATTATAACGAGACTCTACTGTACAAAAGCAGAAAAATTTAATATTTAATGTAAATGAAATGTAAACGAAATGTAATAAAATATTTTAGCAAATACACTAAAAATCCCCTCAATATAGTGAAGTCCAACACAATGAACCTCATGTCCAAAACGGATAGTTATATAACTATTGATAATCTATTGAATAAAATAAGTTATTATTGTTATTAGAGTTAAAGGAAGGAAGCGTTGGAAAGTGTATATCAAAAATATTATTTAATATAACGCCTGTATTAATATATGAATTTTTTTTGTTATAAATACATTGCATGAAAACTTACTCAACAAAACGGATATAACGATAATTGAATTTATTTGCACAGCAGTGAAAGCATAGCTAAAAATCTCATATAATTATTGGTAACTATACAAGATTTCTGTCGCTTAATATATTTCTCAAGTGACTATTACTTAAATAAATAGAACCTAGCCTAACCTAACCTAATCTAAAAAATAAAAGCTTTTCTCACTAAATATTATTATTAAAATCAAATTCTTATTCAAATACATTTTATACCATTTATAGTGAAATTTTTTGAAACCGCCTTAACTATAACGAAGTTTAACTTATATGAAAATAATATATTAGAAAATATTTATATACTTTATAATTATATAATTTATTTATAATCAACTATAAGCGGATTTTTACTATAACTGATTTCACTATAAAGCTGATGAAATGTAGAGAAAAAATATTTTCTCGATTATTCATTTATTTTTATATAAGATAAAAAAAATTTAATATAAGTTTCAATAAAGACCTCATTGATTCTCGATATGTAGCTCTTGAACGAAGAAATAGACCGCTGAATGATCATTGACTTATTTGACATCATTTTATTTCATAAACATTTATTAAAAAAATATCACAATATTTACAATTGAATTATTGATTTCTTATAAATTTTTTTAGTGAACAAGAACTTGACATTGAGTATAAAAAATGAATTATCACTATTAAAGATGGCTTTTATTTGCTATACATTTACACTCAATTAAAAACTAACTATAGATATGATATTGAATTGCACTTCAATTTATATAAACTTATAGTGAATTAACTCCTATTTCATTGGAAAAAATTTTTATCACTGCTAATGATTACCAGTTTATTATTGTTATTATTAATTTAGGCTAAAATCTAATCTTCCCTAACGGCATGAGAGATACGACCTAAGTCATAAACGACTTGTTAGTCTATTTTCAGTGAACTGTGAATTACATGAGAGCACAGCAAAAATTTAAAAATTAAAACTTATTTATTATTTAATACGACTCTATTTTTATTAAGCACTTAAACGGTTGAACGAACTCATAAGGAATTACTTGGGAAACGATCTGTGCTATACCTGTATAATCTCTAAGCATTTTTTTGTGTTACAATAACGTGTGAAAATTTTTTTTACTCTTTTGTAATTTGATAATAATTTTTTTGTTAACGGCTCAATATCACGACTCAAAAGAATTCAATTAAAATGTAGTAAAGTTTGAGAAAATAATATAATTAGTTTGCTATCAATTGAATCGTTAAGCTATACCTTTCTTAAGATAGCTTTTCTAAGGTCTCTTCAAATTAATCAATAATACAGTTTATCCCCACTATTGTGAACCCCTATATGAATCGGTCAATACTTTCACTATAACGAGGTTTTACTATAAGTGAATACAAGTCTAAAAATTCACGAATTTATATAGTTTTTTAACGAACTCTTCACTATAAAAGGGTTTTCATTATAACCTAATTCACTATAAAGGGAGTGAATTGCATGTGAGTATTTTGATTAAGAAATAAAGGATTTTAATGATTTTTATCTCCTAACTCATGATTATTTAAAAATCAGTATAACTATCACATGAATTGATTGTTAAAATAACTCTCAGTTGAGTGCATATAATAAATAATAGATATCTTTAATGATTACCTCTGAAAGCGATATAAACAATGACTTCACGTGAAGTCTAAATATAATAAATAATTAAAATGAATTCATTATTAAATTAGATAAGACCTAAAGCAGCATAAAATAGGTACAAAATCTCACTTTCAGATAAGCACACAATATATCAATAGAAAACTGAATCACAGCTAAAAACAAACTTAAAATTAAAATATATTGTAAACTAAATAAAAAACAAAAATTTTTTATTCAATTACCTGCTGTTTAGAGCATTGATTTATTAACAAATTGCTGTCGAGTAATAAATACTTCTTCTGCTGGATTTGCTGTTGTCGTGTCTTATTATGAATGGCGCAGTGATGGTGATGATGCTGATGATGATAATGATGATTACGTGACTTAGTCGTACAGTTATTATTATTTGAATTGAACCTGTTATTAGTCTGACTTCGATTAGTTGTGTTTAATTGATTCTGTGCTGTGTTGTTATCATATCTGCTATTTTTCTGTTTCCCAATTGAATTAGCCGTCGATGAGATCAATGAAGATGCGGATGAAGTGGTGGTGGAAGAAGTGTTTGCCAAAAACATTTGAAATGGAAATATACAGATAGTATAGTGGAATAGCGATGAAGATGAGGAAGAAAATAATAGTTATTGTACTCTATTTTCCCTCTATCTGTCAATTTTTCTCTCGATCTACTCATGTATTATATGAGACGAAGAGACAAATTATTTTAATCTATAAAATGTCTCTTACGTTTGAAAATAGGGCTCATATCGAATTAGACAAGAGTAATAATACTTGTATTAGGCGTTAGGCCTGTACTCTATTTTTTGATATGAAACTGTAGATTGTAATGCAGCCCAAATATGGCTGTGATTTTGAGTTTAGTATCACTTCAGTGTATATACTGTTATATCACTCTTCAATTCATTCACGAAGAAGCAGTCACTACAGTATTTTCCTCTATTTTTCTCGCTGTACGGTTGGTGTGTTGTTATGGCAGCCAAAGGTTTTTGGTTTTAGCAACAAGACTAACAATATGCATGTTAGGGCTGGTATACTGAGGTCTATATGTGTCGTGTTTTTGCGCTGAGTAGTGATTAGCGAATGAGAGGATAACAGTTTTTTCGCCGGAAATTTTTTAGCTCATGGATAAAAAGTCAGGAAAAAAGTGCTGAGAATTAGTTTTATGCTATTTTTTTTGTTCATCCTTGAAATTGAAATTTTTATTATAAGCACCGGTTGTTTTATTCAGTTACTATGTGTATTTATATTGTCAGCGATGTGCAACGCTCGAGCGTTTTAAGTCTGTTGCCGAACGTGAGCTCCGAGACTCAACTCTTAATACAAATTTTTTTTCAATGCGATTAATATTTTTTTTAATAAAATGTCAATTTTTACGTTTAAAATCATTATTTATTTATTTACAGACAATTTAGATATAGAATCTCAAACATTATCGCATATTTGTTTAAAATAAATTAATTTTGTTTAATAAAATTTTCAAATAATTAAACCTGAACTAGTGCTCGATAAACGCTCGGTACCCGAGTTTAACTCTATGTTATGTCTTTTGTTGAACAAGTTTAATTTTTTTTCTCTTATAAAATTAATGAAATATATTTTTAACTTTTATTATTATTATTTAATTTAATTTGGGTTTCTCTTAAACAGACGCACAATTCAGTAGTTTAATAAAATTTGTCCATAGATTTTTAATTAGATTTCCGAATATATATGGATTTTAATAGAATTTTGAGCTCATTTTTTAATAGGAAAAGACATAAATGCCGTGAAATTTAAATCACAAAATTCCAGACAATATACACAATACTTTATTCTTCTATTTGCCTCAATTAATCAAAACTTATATTAAAATTCTTAACTAATTATTATGAGTAAAATTTTCTAAAGAAACCAGTTAACTGTCACTAGGGTATTATAGCTTAATAAATCTCATATAGATTTTATCATAAATTCCTTTCCTTAAGGAGCGATTGGAATATATTTTTTGCCTTTTTGTTACAGTAACTGATTTTGAGAGTGCGCTGAAAGTAAAGCATCCGAAGCTAAACTGTATTACTTAGTACTGCAGTTAAAATAGGAGAGAGTGTAAGACAGACAGACAGAGTCAGAGTGAGATAGAGTGAGAGGGACTGAGAGACAGTCAGAGTATGAGTGAGTGAAAGGGAGAGAGAGAGAGAGAGAGAGAGAGAGAGAGAGAGAGAGAGAGAGAGAGCGCTTCATGTTTTGTGTTATGGCTATATAGAGAAGTAGTTTCAAGAGAGTATGTGTGGATTGTCGGTGTGTGAGTGTGTATGTGATAGAGAGATAGTTTATATGGAAAGAGAGAACATAGAGAGCGTGTGCGGACTATTGCTCTGAAAATTGTTGTGCAATATTACATATGGACTTGAAGTCCGATAGAGTTTAATGTTAGTGCTATTAAATTTTTTTTCTTACATCTTCTCAACTTTTTTCTCTTATTCTTCCTCTCTGTCCGTTATCAACATTTTTAGACATAAGTTTATGACAAAAAAACGAGAAGAAAAGCGTCACTATTAGTATTAGTTTAACAGTACGTCTACTGGAAGATGACTTAAAAATTGTAAAAATTGAAAAGTTGTTTCACTTTTCACCTTTTATTTTGTATATCTATATAAATATTATTGTTATTTAACTCTACTTTTATTCTAAGTGTTGTATTCACGGAACGAATTCTGTATATTAAAGAATTTAATTAAACGAATAAATAAATAAATAAAAGTTTTAACTTTAAAATTATTAAAAGACTATTAAATAGACTGAGAAAAAGATAATATTTATCGCTATTATTACGCAAATATTAATTGTTATTATCGCGTGATTTTGATTAATAAATATATTAAGAGAAAAAAATTATTAATATTGTTATTATTTTTTAAGCCCAATAATAATTACATAATTTTGTGATACTTTTAAAACCTGATAAACATAAAGCGTTTGTAAATCCATTTAACTATTTATGATGAATATTCTGAAAATACCTGACATTCTTGTGATATTGTTTTGGGAAAAAAAAATTTAAACATTTTTTTCTAACATTTCTTTCAAAAAAAAGGACTCAATAAACTATTTATGACACAAATAAACTGTTTCGAAAAAAGTATATGTAATAAAAAAGCATAGTTTTTGCCAAAAATAGAGATTTTAAAAAAATGTTATAAAAAAATTCACTCTTATCCAGAACTATGGGTAAGTACTGTTCATTGCTTAATATCATATATTTTTTATTATAACAAATATATTATCGAATTATTTATAAGATATATATATCTAAATGTGTGATATATTATTGGATAATATACTGTAATATATGGCTATAAATGTCAAACAAGTGCTTTAGCCATATATTTAATATGCATTTATATAACATATGAAATTATAAATACGTCTTTTTTCTCATACATTTTTTTACACAGACTCTAACTTTTGCTATTTTCTCTTCTCTCTCTCCCTCGTACTGTTTGACTCTCTTTCTCCATATATACATGTCTGTCATGTTATGCATGCTTAGAAGGCATGGCCCAGAAATAAATTTATTGCTATTAATATTATGCTATGGAATAATTACTGGAATACGAGAATTTTCACTACAGTTTGTTTTGGACATTATTAGAGGATCTCATGACATAATACGCTATATATTAGGAGAGAATAATAAAAATAAATAATAATTCTATTGAATTACGCGTAAAACTATGCTCTCGTGATCTTTTGTGTGCAAAATAATGTGGAATACTATTTATTAATTGAATACTTGGCTGCAGTTTATTACCTATAAGTGGATCACAAATTTTTTATTCAATTAATTAAGTTTAGTATAAAGTTTGAGATTAAGAAGAATTTATTGTTTTTATGACATCTTATGGCAAACACTAATAGCACTAAGAATTGTAATAACTGTCAACCTATTGATAAGAGTGTCATATCTGATGTTACACAACAGCAAACATGCTTATCATCAACAGAATCGACGCTTACTTCAGAGGAGAATAAAACACTTCCAACAGTTATAACTACTTCAGAGTCGACTAAAGTAAGCGTCGATAACAATACAGTGACAGTGAATTCAATATCAGCGCCGATTACGATAACAACAGTGACACCGACAGTATCTTCATTGTCTGGGACTTCATCTCAGGCATCAATTGGTTGCGTTTCAAAAAATGCCTCAATCGCTAAATATTCTTCTATTGGTATCAATTCTCAGCTGACTTTACCTACTATTACGTTAACTGATCTATCGCTTGATATTAAGACCAAATCAATTGAAGCCACTCTCATACCACTTGTGACTCAGGTTAGCTCAGAATTAGACATGAATTTTCTTAATTAAATGTAATAAATGATTGGTTTCTATACTTTTATACACTATAAAAATATTTTGATATTTTGGACAAAAAAAATATTTGTTTTATTGATAAAAAAATTTTTAATTTCATTTTTTAAGAATAATTTTTGATAATCCTTTCATTAATACAAAAATTTATATTTTCATTATTTACTAGTGTTTCAATTAATTCCTATTAAAACTATTGCTATTTTGAGGACAAATTAAAATTTTCATTATTTTTTATTATTGATAAAAAAATTAATTCAAACTTTTTTCTTCATTATAAAAATTCTTTAAGGAAAAAATCATTTTCACCACTGGTTCAGGTTTTTGATTAAGTCATATAAAAATTATTTCTTATTTTGTATTAAACAAAAAAATTAGAATTTATATTATTTTGCGTGTTGACTAAAAAAATTTACTTCAAATCTCTCTTCAATCTAAAAAAGAAATTTTTTTTATTTAATTTATTGCTTAAAATGACAATAAGAATAAATCTATTACTTCTTCATCAGCCAAATAAAAAATTTTATTACTGTGTTGAGTGTTGAGAGACTTGTCACTCGGCTATAAACAAGTTATGAATTTAGACTTTTAAAAAAATTAATCTAAAAATAAATATAAATCCGCAATAATTTAAAGGCTGCATAAAATGTGTTTATCTGCCAGAATGGAAGTGCAAAATGAAATGAAAGTACTGCTCATTTCCTAGTCTTCAAACTGTTGCCAAAATCGAGGTTATCATAAACGGATTGCTTTAATCCAAAACTTTTTCCTAAATAACACGCAATAATACTAGACTTGGCTCAAGATTTCAAATAATAATACCTAAGGAGTAAGCCTTTTATTCTAACTGCCAAATAAGGGTCAAATGATTTATATATTCAGATATTAGGCTTTTATTGAAAACTACAGTATAATAAACCTAATGCTGGCATAAAAGCAATTTTTGCGGATAAAGTTATGCGAAAAACAATATTTTTTTATCGATTTCTATAAAGCTATTGAATATAGAAAGTTAAGTATAGTATAAGATTTATTTCAGAAATTATTAATCCTTAAGGGATTGTGATGTGTATAATACTAATTCTCATATCTATTAAATGATTATATATTATATTCCTTTAAGAATTATATGACATTTAGTTTTGTTGATGTAAACAATTTTTTCTGAATATTTTTTGTTTTAAGTGATATGAATTGCTGTTACGGTTTAGGTTTTGAGATTAAATGAGCGCTGTTTTGGTGTGTTTTTTTGCTGAATAGATAGCTATTTAGCATTTCTTTTCACAAACTTAAATGTAAACTTACAGCGAGACTTATCTTATTATAGAGTTATTTATTTCTCAAACACAGAGTTAGTAAATCTATAGACATATGGGATTTCGGAAACTTTTGTGACTTCAGAACTGATTCACTTTTTCAGATAAATCTTATATTTATTCTGTATTTCGTTAGAGTATATAAGGCGTGAATATACTGTATTTAGTCAATGATTAGCTTTAAAAATGTTTTTTTAAAACTTTTATGTTTTATAAATTAAGAATTAGAGGTCAATAAACTTTTAAATATTTTTATTTAAATATAGCTTTTATTTAATAAAAAGTAATTTAATTTCCTGAATATAATTTGGTATATAAACAAAATAAACTTATTTTCGTTTGTAATTACGGCTCAATCTTTATAATTAAAACAACGTTTGATATAAAAATAATCTTAAAGGTCGCAAAACATCAGTTTTAGATCTAAGGTCTTCACATTTTCAGGTTCTCTTCATTTTGCGTTACAATAAAAAAATATTTAATATTAAGCACATAAAAAATTATTTTACCCAACAATACCTCGATATTGTGAAATCAAACATTATATTTAATAAATAAAAAAAATAACTCTTTTTAGAAATAGTCAATTAGGTGAATAAAGGTTTCGCTATTCGCCAATGGTTCACAATAACGGGATATTGCTGTATATAATATTGAAGCCAAAATTTTTAGCTGACATAATATTTGTACTTATGTAATAATATTTTTTACTCTTGTAAGTTTCAAGTGGTTACATCTCAAATACATTTTCTGAAGGTTAAGTGCAAAATAGAGATGTTTTTAAACTTAAAAAACATTTTTTCAAATATCAAAAACCTCTTGTATTATGTGTTGAAATAATTGAAATTCTGCTAATTTTTGCATTATTTTCATACACTATAAACAAATAAACTTTTATAAATTTTTTGCACTGTTCATAATGTCATATATCATATTACTTGTGTTTATTATAAGTCTAACCCATAAATTCAAATAAATATCAAAATCTTAATTCATTTTAAAAAAATTAAATGAATATTCTGTATAAATATTTTTCTGCTCTAATGTTATAAAGAGTTGATTTTTTAACCACTACTTGTTGGACACAAGAATGCGATACAATAATTCTTATATACATTTTTCCGTATGATTTACAAGTCGTATACTTTATTTTGTAATGGGAAAAAACTCACAAAAATGTTTTCAAAAGCAATACTCAATGAAATCAAAGCTGTTATTGAAAAAGTTGTTCTTTTCCGACAGTAAAAAGAGTTTTAAACATGACTTCATAGAAAGCACTCTTGAATTCAAAATATAAATCATATCTGATATCAATTGTAAAAAGAAAAGTAAAATAAAGACATATGAGAAAAAATCCTTTCATTTGAGTTTAAACTCTTATACAAAGAAATATTTGAAACAATTTTCAAACTAAAGAATAAATTACAAGCTCTTATATTAGAATATTTGAGAGCTGAATATATTTGTTCATTATATTCTTATTAACTTTTTTTACAGTCAAATAAATAAAAAAATTTCAAATTTCAAATATTTTTAAATTTAAGTTTAAAAATAGCACTAAATATCACGTTTCAAATGTCAAGTCTTATAGAAATTTTTATTAAACCATTGATTTTAGCGAAAAAACTTTCTCAAAAAGCTTTCCGAATATATTAAATCTATTTTACATTATTCCAAATGCTAATGATTTTTGAAAAGAGATTTAAGAATAAGCAAAAGAGCTTTTCTCTCATAAATATATATAATTTTCTCTTATTATTATTGACTTTTTGATTAAATATTTGAATTTAAAAAAAGTAATATCTTCTCAAATATTATTTCAAATATGAATAAATATTTTCATAAAATGTTTAAAAAGATATTAAAAAATTGATTAAATAATTCATTCTCATTAAAATCCAGTAAAACCTCGATATAGTGTATCACTGAGTACCAGTATTTCGTATTTACTATATCGGGGTTTCTGTATGTAAAATCATTCATATCAGTAATTGAATGGATTTTATATATGCATTCAATATATAGAGGATTCACTTTAAAGGGTTCACTATAACGAGGTATTACTGTAACAAATTTTTAATTAGTTTAATAAATTGGATCAATTGATAGTTAATTTAAAACACATTAACTTTATTTTCTATCCCATTCAAAGTCGAATGAATTCTTTATAAGACTTTAATCAAAATAAATTAACCCAATGGTTGTCTACCAATAAGTGTGATAACGATTTATATTCATTACGTATTTTTTCAAATAGCAGAAAAACAAGAGAAAAAATTCTTTTTTCATCTGACTTTTGAAGAATACATGAGATAAACACTGCAAAAACCTTTTGATCAGTAAAGAAACTTTACAGAAATAGAGCAGGCATTCAATTATTGATATGTTGGAGAAAATAACATAATCTCAACATTTTTACTGACCATTAAATATAAGTAGTCTTATGTGGATTTGCGGTTCACTTGAAACAAAAGCTTTATATCTATGTAAGAATTGATTAGAATTGTGAACAATAGATACTTATACCTAATTATTAATGAGAGACTAATTATAAGTCAATTTCATGCTTATCACGTCATTACCCTATAATATCTATAAAGAAAGTTATTTTATTACTGTTTTTATTGTAATATTTAATATTTTATGAAATTATTTTATTGTTTTAATCTTATGGGCGTTTGAATAAACTCTAAATTTGAGAAATAAATGAAAATTATTTTCATATAACTTTTTATTGAACATACCATATAAAGAGTAAATACAGCGTAAGTTAGAAATAAAAATTATATATTGATCTCAATATCCATTTATTTTATGTATGTATGAAAACCTATTCATTTGCTGTACATTAGTGTTGGGCATCGCTTACAGCGGGTATTATATCATAGGTGCGTGTGATCAGAAATATTGAGTATTTTATTCGTTTTTATCATTTTAAGAGAATAAAAGGGATTTTTGCTTTTAACCAAAAAGAATACTTATATTTAAAAATTTATATAAATTTATTGGATTTCTTTAAGTTATCGACATTTTTGTCCAATTTATTAATCATGAGAATAGATTACATATATATTACAAAAAAGTATCGATTATATGCCTGAATATTAAGTGAAAATTGATGGTCTGGTGAAATTGTTTTCATCATGAAATCACGGAAATGACATCCAAATCATGAAACTTGTTCTCTATAAGGCCATAGTCATTCTTGTATGTTTGGGATTATTGCAGCTGTGCTTTGTTTAATATATTCAACACGATTTAGGGTTTTGTTTGATTTATTATAAATAAGCGAAGTATCTATAAATTATTATTTTGTAATTATATGTATTTATAAAATTGTAAATATTATTTAAAACAAAACATACCACTAATTCCTTAACTATTTCTGCAATAATTAAATAATCAAAATAGTATTTGAGAAAAGAGACCCAAAACCCACAGGAATTTATATGGACTTATTAAACACCATAAATATATGGTACTTTCAATCAAAGTTTTCTTCAGATAATTAAGAGTTTGTCATTATTGTGAGCTCGTGTTTCACCCCTCCATCCCTATTGAGAATGCTAAATTAGGTTTTTCTATGTTACAGTACATGTTTTACAAATGGGTTATATCAAGATTTCTTCAAAAATATTTTAAATGTTAGTTAAAATGATTGATTGTGAGAGATCTTATACTATTTAAGAGAGATTAATCGCTAATTTATTAGGAAATGAGTGACAATTTAAAGGCCAACCTATTATCTCATAATTTCCGTTTCAATAAACTATTTTTTTTTGTTGAAAAACAAAAATATCTTTATTGTGCTTGTATTTTAAATTATATCAAACACAGAAAATATCTAACAAACTGAAAGGACTTACGAAGTCTGGCTTGTAAGTTAAAAGTTTTCTTTTACTTCCTGTCTCTATCTGTCTATTTCTATCAGTCACTCACACATTTCACAAACACTCACTCCTAGTTACAGTTAACAGCTTATGGTAGATACATTGAGCACTGGCAATCACTTCTCTATAACGGGGTTTCATTATAAACAGCATCATTTAAAAAGCTAATGTATAATCATAACGAAATAGTCAACTCTTCAATATAAACGAATTTTTACTATAACGAGGATAAGCTATACTAAAATATTTAATCAAATAAGCAGTAATTGAATAAAATATTCGTGTTTTTGATTACAAACAAAAATTTTGTACAGAATTTTTATTATTATTGAATCCAAATAAACAATGCGCTCATAAAACTCACGAATCAAAGCAATAACAATAAACGTACTGATAATAAAAATATAAACATGTTCTCGAACTAAATGTACAGGAAGTGACATAATTATGCGCATCCGATAACGACTGCACTTCACCGTACAATTAGATTGTCGTCTAATTTCATAATCGCTGAAAGAATTCTCTCCGCTTTAGCTTAAGATTTAAGTGAAAGTTATTCTACTCTCATATTAGTTAAACTTGAGTTACTCTTTTCTAATGCACAATAATCTCTACTTCAAAAGCGGTAAATCTGATTTGAAATGAACAAAAAACAATAGAGTTTCTCCTGTTTATTCTTATACCTTTTCATACAAATTGAGTTAAACGTAGTGCACAACCAACTCGATAAGAGATGAAAACCTATTTTCTGTCCAGTTTTCCTTAAACTTTATCTGATATCCATTTCATTAAATAAATTCTTGTATTACAAGAACGTATTCTACTAATAATGGTTATTACAGTTTATGCCCTTTAATCGTTAGGAGAATTCAATGCATTTACTATAACGGGGTTTTACTGTAAACCGACTTAATTTAATAGAAAGCGAAGATTTTATACCTGTAGTTATAACAAACTCTTCACTATAAGCGAAATTTCATTATAAACAAGTTTACTATAACGAGAATAAACTGAATAATTTGTATTACAGAATAAAAGAGTATATAAATTGTGATTAGAATCTGAAAATTCAGATAAAATTACTGTAATTTGTCTTTAATTACTGTTAATTATCTGAATTATTCTAATTCTTGATATTTATGTATCGCATAAACAGCTATTCATTGCTTGGATTCTATTGAAATTCAAAACAGATTCCTGTGTTATTAACGTTTTTTCATTATTCTTTAGCAGTAATCCATTTGCGAAAATTGTGTATAAATAGAAAGGCAGATCAAAAGCGATACAAACAATGAAATCTATTCCAATATTAGACCAAAAGTAGTGAATAAGAATAGAAATGAGAAAATTTTTTTATGTATGCGTATTATAGTAAAGACAGCATTAAATGAACAAAATTAATGAATGAAAATGTTTTTTTTGCTTAATAAAAATTACAATACAAATAGAAATTACAGTGCATTTAAATATCTGTCTTAAGCCTCTTCATGACAGTTAACTAAGAAATTCATTTAATAAAAAAAGTTCATTTTATTTTCTTAACAGTTGAAAAATTTCGTTGAAAATAAAGTCTAACCTTAAATGTGATTTCAATGTACACTTCAAGTGAATTGTTTGTTCAGAAAGAGATTTCTCTAACTTAAAGACAATTTTATTCAAATATATTTTTATTTCTCTGTTTAAATGTTGGAATTAAATTAATTTTTTAAAATAA
>JAUJYT010001033.1:0-13509 GCA_033996565.1 Nanhermannia nana
GCCTAACTTTGAGCCTAACTTTGAGCCTAACTTTGAGCCTAACTTTGAGCCTAACTTTGAGCCTAACTTTGAGCCTAACTTTGAGCCTATCAAATATAATGTGATAACATAGAATTCCTTTTATAAAAGCCTAGTTTTAAACTCATTTTCTGTGGGCTAAAAAAGGATCTCGAGCCGAGCCTAGGCTAGCCCAGGCTCAGCCGGAGCCTATTTTGATGATTACAAATGAGTCACAGATTCACAATAATAATTATTTGCGATACTATTTGAGATTATATAACAATATAACTGCAAATACGGCAAACACAGGTCTTTATCTGATTTATGATTAATATTTTGTGATTTCAGTGATTTTTCATTGAGTTATTTACGGCGCGATATTTACAAGTATTGTTCGATTCAGTCTGATGTTGATCTCGATTGCGCTTATCTTAAGTCTTCGCTACCATTCTTGCAAATAAGACTCAGTATAGACAAAAATAATTCACTGCCTGATTGGGATGTTATCACAATCTCTGATGTGGCGCGAACTCAAAGTAATGGCACATCAATTGCTAACACTCTTATCAATCAGGTATTGGCATCAAATTAAACAAAAGAGATATCAATTCAATAGATTCATATATTATTTTGAAGGTCGAAAAGTTTATGACCAAAGCTTTAGCTAATTCTAAAGGAACACAATTGGATTCACTGACAGCTCCTCTTAATGATAATCAGTTCCGAAACTTTTTGGATTCTGAGGGGAAGATAAAGTGCGCGCGAGAATTGCGGATTTCTGTCTATAGGAGAGGCGTTGAGCACAGCCTAAGACGTGTTGTTTGGAAACATCTATTGAATGTATATCCTTCTGGACTAACAGGTCAGCAAAGGATTGATTTTATGAAATTAAAATGCGAGACATATTGTCAAATGAGAAACTTATGGCAAGCGAACCAAACGGACCCTATTGTTGAAGGCATTATAAATATGGTGAGAGTTATAACATTGTCTTTGATACGGTCAGGAATATTACGTTAAAATCTGTAAAAATCTTTTTCTCATAAAATTAATTAATAAGTGAAAATGATTTATATGGACTTTTGTCATCATTATGTTGACCTACATTAAGCTTTTCATAATGATTGTATTGAGTATCAAAATTGCAAATTGAGAACCCCTAGTGATCCTTCGAGTCAATTATTTTCCCGATGGGCCAACAATACATTCAACTGATGGTCGAACAGATGTCAATAAAATCTTTTTCCAATATCAATAAAAAAATGCAATAGATTTTTACAGAATTTTACAGATTTTTACAGAATTTTACAGATTTTTACAGATTTTTACAGAATTTTACAGATTTTTACAGAATTTTACAGATTTTTACGCAGTCCTGTGTAAAATTCTGTAATTACACTTTGAACATCCCTAGTATTTGATATACATTACTACCAATTTTATGGAACTCACGGTTTTATCATTAGGTAAAGAAAGATGTGATGAGAACAGATCGTTGTCATCATTATTATAATGGAAGTAGTGATGACGACAATGAAAATGTGATAACTTTATTGAATATTCTCACGACTTATGCACTGAACCATAGAGACAAGTATTGTCAAGGAATGAGTGATTTGGCTTCTCCTCTGTTGTATGCAATGAAAGGTATTTAAGCTCAATATAAACCTAATTTAGATTTAATGAAAAGTATTCTCTTATTTGAATCGAAGATGAATCGCACGCATACATATGTTTTTGTGCTCTAATGACTCGACTTTCAGATAATTTCAATTCAAATGGAGAAGTGATGTCACGAAAATTTGCAAATTTGTCTCAATTACTGCAATACTATGACCCAGAATTTTATTCGTATCTTCGAGTGCACGGAGCGCACGAACTATTATTCTGTTATCGTTGGATTTTGCTTGAGTTGAAGCGTGAATTCGCTTTTGATGACACGCTTTATATGCTTGAAGTGTTGTGGTCTTCAATGCCACCGATGGACGTGAACACAAGTTTGCATTTATTCGATGACGGATTTCTGTATATTCCTCAAAAAAATAATATACCAAAAAGTGATGACTTAATGAAACCAAAATTTCGCACCGATTTCTTATTTCCTGCCAAATTCGATGAACAAAATGAGCAAAAGCTTAAATCATTGAGAGCTCAACAAAAGTCGTGCCCAACAACTCGTCCGCGAAATATCAAGTTTTTGCCTAAAATATTGAGCAGTGATTCGAAAGATATAGAGTCTCCCGATGAGGACGAGTTCTCCAAAAGCATATTCACTTTACCGCCGCGTCGTATCGAAAAACAATTCAGTGTTGAAACTGATAATAATGAAAATTCGTGTGAAACTAATGAGAAAGAATTGCAATCAACTGTAAAGTCAGATAAAGCACAAAAATCTAATAAAGAAAATTCATTCGTCGCTCAGATTTGTGATAACACTAATAGAGAGAGTCTTTTGAAAGCACTGCAAAGCGTTCACTGCAATGGAGAATATGTGGATGAAATTCATTATGAGTCGACTCCTGTTGAATGGAAGTGTCCGCGAGGGCTCTCCCGGAGTATTAGTTGTGAATCACTTAAAGGCTTTCAAGAGAGAACTGAATCTTTTACATCTCATTCTCATGAATCGCGATCCAGTTTTTCTGATACCAATACCTGTAGCACAAAGTCTTCTTCTTTTTCCTCATTAGTTATCATATCTAATGATTCTTCTTTACTGTCAAAGTCTTCAAGCCTTCCATCGCCCGACCAACTGGGCGCAAACGACGCTTTCATGTTATTTCTATGTCTCACTATATTATTGCAAAATCGCGACAAAATAATTAGCAAAGGATTAGACGCTAACGATATACAGATGTATTTCGACGGCTTAGTTCGCAAGAATGATGTGATCAGTGTTTTAAATTATGCGCGACATCTCTTTCATAGCTATTTATCTCATTGGCATCAGGATTGCCAAACATGAAAAGCCAACTCTCCTTTCTATCATTATATTCTTTATTAGATTTAGTGTTTAATCAATAGATTATACAATATTGTTGTCTCACTCGTCGGTGACTCTCATAATATTAATTCATAATTCATCAAAGCTTGCAATAAACATAAAAAGTTAGTTTTCCAAACAGTGTTCAATTAATTAACACTTTAATTATCTTTAATTTCATGAATAGGTGTAAAAGTTGCCATTTATGTGAATCACTTTGGTTTTCAAATAATTCCATTTCTCTGATCGCAACTTAGTTTATAAAAGCATTTGACACCTTTTGGTGAGTCTGATGGCAACCAATTGTTTGTTCTATTAAATAGCTATTTCTTAGTCAATTCAATAGTTAACTTATTAATTAAATATAAAACTAAGGCTGTCATCATTTATAATAAAAATTTCAATTTCAGATTTTAAATTAGAGAAATTAAATTAAATTTTTATATTAAGATAGTTTCGAAGGTTATGGAAAGCAATGCCGGTTCATATGGAAACGCTTTAACGCCTAAAGAATAACTGCAATCTTAAAAAAGATATGTTCGAGTTATACACTCTTTATATTATAGGTTTTGTAAATAAAGTAGCATTCTATTCAAGTAATACATATTTATTACCTGTTTTTCATGTTTTACTTCATAACTGATGTCCAATGTCTTTAATGACATCTTTTTAAAACTTTTCCAATTGTTAAATAATTTTGAAAATAAACTTTTATCAGAAAATTGAAAAATTTATTTATTTATCGCTAAAATGAAAGACACAGAAATGCGAAAAGTCTAACACTTAAATTCAACATATGATAAATGCGTCTGAAGATTCAGCTGAATTTTTTTTACCATAACTTAATTAGACTCTAAAAGGGTTGAAGTACTCTAAAACTGAAACAACTTAAACAGATCTGAGATAACAGTTAGAGTTGAGATTAATAATGATTTTGAAGTTGTCTATTAGTGAAGGAAAGTTGAAACCTAAACCCAACAATCTTGGGTTTGGGTGGGTATGAGTTTAAAATTTTCAAACTTTTCCTTCACTATTGTCTATAACAACGCTTTTCAAACTGGGGGCCATGGGATGAAAAAAAATTAACATTAGCTTCTATGGAAAGGGGCCACCGATTATTTGCTTTTACAATGAAATTCGTCTAAGGGGGTGACGGAACAAAAAAGTTTGAAAATCTATGGTCTATAAGTTTATGCATTGCTATCTATCTATAGCAGCGATGTCCAAATTATTTAGGAAAATAACACAAATCAGGAGATAATGCGGGTCAAAGAACACGCAAAAACAAACACAATTTTATTTAATCCTGAAAATAGAAGTGGCTATAACTCAACTCCTTATATTTCACATTTAATTTTTGTAGAAATTCAAATTCTGTTCTTTTAAAAGTTGATTTTCGAAAAATATGAAATACAGAATATACTTTTTCATAAATCTATCAAAGGTTTAAAGTTGATTCAAATGAATTTTCAAATTGGATGCGTTGCGCTTCTCTTATTTAGAAATTAGAGGCTTAACAAAATTATGCTGTCTAATCATTTTTGAGAACTACCCCTTGTAATGAAAAGAATTTCTGTATTTCCGTAAGAATTTGCCATCCAAGTAAGTTTAAGAGCGAATACTGGCTCACTGAAAATCAATTGAAGTTTAGGTGCATAGAAATAGCTAAACCGTGTCAGGGAGTTTTGGCAAAAATTTTACACACATCTTACATCCTCTCCTTGCAAAAAACTGACATTTTGGTAGTTATCTAAAAATCCATGCTATATATTCATATTTTAATACATATTTTAATATTAATTAAAATTAATAATTTTATTGTATTTGTTAGTTTGTTATTTGTGGTTTATTTTACTTTAAAGTAGAGTCGACTTCAAAGTTAATGTTAAAATTGGAAACACAAGAACACGCGAATTGTAGTTAAAGAACACGCATTTGTGTTGAGAACTCGTGAATTGGACATTCACTGATCTATAGTGTATTATTCTTCAAATAGACAATTGTTGTAGATTTGAATCTAAGAATTTGTATTTATTTGAGCGTCAAAAAACATTTACAAATTGAGATAACTTTAAATTGTGAAAAGCAATAAAGCAATTATCAAAAAATATAAGCAATTGTTTTATTAAACTTATGATCAGATTATTAATTATAAACATATCTGAAAAATGATAACTTTATAAATATAAAAATTATACATTTGTGGGCAGTCTTTCATATAATAAGACCAATTCGTAACGAATTGTGTGCGGAAACATGTCTATTGGGATGGCTTTAATCGGCACAAACGGCTGGCCTTTATATGTTTTCGAAGTGGGACGACTCAGGCTTTAAAATAATAATTTAATGAAAATTAATTTTAATTCAAAAAAACTAATGTTTAATCACTCACTCAATTAAGTTCTTCTTAGCCATTATGGGATCACATGAAACATAAACCAATCTTTTTAACAAAACATTACTTCTGAGCGCTTTAATGACCGAATTGTCTAAAGTTTAAAAAGATTTAAATTAAAACAAATTTAATGATAAAACTGAAAAGAAGACATACTGAGTCCGGCTCGTGGCGGGTCTATTACGGCCACAAATTCAGAATCACAATTTTCTAATACACTTGAGATGACGTCTTCAGCTTTTCCCTGAATGAACTCAACATTAGAAACACGATTCAACTGCGCATTGAATTTTGCGTCTTCGATGGCGTCCGCATTCAATTCGATTCCAATAACGTTTTTCACTTTAGAAGCCAAACATAAGCCAATGGTTCCAGTCCCACAACAAATATCAAGAACTGTCAATTCTGGGCTCACTTTAACTAAATCTGCTATTGTTTGGTAACATATTTGAGCTGCGGTTGTATTAATCTGAAAGAAAGCCAATGGACTGATTCGAAATCTAAGCGATTGAATAGTTTCCAAAACAGTTTGTTCGCCAAATAAGTGCTCTAAATATGATTTACAAATGTCGTGTCTTTTCGACGATATATGAATGTAAACAGAAGTCACTTCGAATTGAGGATTATTTTCAAAGAAATTAATGATCTTTTTCTTCTCGTCATTGAGTTCTTCTTGTGAGAGAGTTTGTGGATGTAATGCCATTATAATCATACAGTCTTTTTGTGTTGTTCTGACCGCCGCTTGTTTCCAATGGCCGTCATGTGTCTCAGGATTGAAGCCATTCAGAGAACTTTCATCTCTTATATAAATTTGAAATGCATTCAAAGCTTTTCTCATTTTATCAGAAATTATGGGACAATTACTCGGCGGTGCAATCACTCTCATAGAGCCTTCTTTATAAAGCCCTAAACGAAAGCCAACTGTTTTGTCAATTCCTACAGTAAATTCGCATTTATTTCTGTATCCGTTCACTACCGGCGAAACTCGAACCTCTTCCACATCACAACACTTGTTATTATAAGTTTGTCGAACAGAATGATACCATGAATACAGTTCAGGACATTCTTCTTCCAAATTCTTTAAGATTTCTCCCAATTCTTTGCAAACTTTGATTAAAAATTGTTGAACGAAATGCTTTTTCTTAACAATCTGTTGAGTGTAAGGCGTTTTCCAGAGAGAGACGATTTGGTCATTAATAGCATTTCCCAAATCAATATCTGACAACTCTTTACTGTCGTCTAATTTAACGCGTTTTGAGTCCCGCTTCTCATCACTGTTTGATTCGCTTTTAAGTGTATTTCTCTTTTCGATTAAAGGGTCCGGAATTGGATTCGCTTTTCGCACACAAAGCTCTTTACTTTTCCACAAATAGTTATTCAATTTATTAATCGCCAAATCTCTGTCTTCGTCACAACGAAAAGTCACAAACGAATGAGACGGAGCTCCGGTTCTTCCGATTAATTTCATTTTAAGTGGTTTTAAGTCAAGTCTTTTCAATAGCTTTCGAAAATTCTGCAAAATTACAAATCATTTCAATTGTGTATTAAATACCTCTTTAACTAATAATTATAATTAACCGAATGACTGCAGTCATGAATGACATGAACAGAGACTCACATCATATCCGATATGTTTCGGCAAATTTCTTATTTCTATTTTATACGTCTCTGAAGTGAATTCTCCGCGTTTTGTATAAGAATAGACGTCTTCTTCAGTCTTTACATCACTTTCATTGCATTTCATTTCACTCTTAATCCCTTCAATCTCTGAATCGTTTTGTTCACTCATTTCTTAATTATTTTCTTTTATTTAATTAAATTGAAAATAATTTTTTAAAATCTAAACAAAACACATGTCTTCATAGTTTACGATATTTTGTAACAAAAAGTTAAAACATGTTTAACACACAGTAAGTAACGCCTTAGAGGTGTGATATTTTCCTTTTAAAAGTGTTAATAAAGTTATATACAATACGTCTCCCAAAGGATGGTTGGGATGGTTGGGGTCAAGTGATGGACAATGTTTTCATTTGAGCGCATTATTAAAGGTATGTTTTTAGGGTCAAAAATATGTTATTTTATGGTTACGTATATCGTAGTAATGTTTATAAACATCGAAATAAGCGTTACTTCAATAATACAGAGTATTGTGAAATATGTTTCAATTATTTTCATAAACTTTATTTATAAAATTATTTTAAATTTTAATTAATTATTATTTATTTATTATAGTTAATAATTATCTCAAAACAATAACTCATTTATGATTATAATTAGTTAATAGGGTTTTAATCAAAATATGGCTCAAAAGTCTAACTGGTATTGAATTGATTCCAATTCTTGTATTCAATGAAGTGATTCATCAAATCATCAAATTTTAATTGTTTAACATTTTAATCAATAGGATAGAAGTCGACGACATTTATTGGTCTGAAAGCAAATCAAATGCTTTCGATTTTGACGATGAGGTGGTTATAATGTCATAAATATATTGTTTGACTGATATTTAGATTTTTACAAATTTTGCATTTGCTTTACAATTAAGGAAAGCGTCACTATATTTAAGGCAGACTCTAATGATTCAAAGCAATCGATGCCTTCATTGAAAAGGAGTGAAAATGAGTCGGTTATCAAGTTTAATAATAAAAGTTCAGGTGTTTCTCATATTCATTCATTCTTTATATAAATACTTAATTATATATTAAACAAATGTCTGTATACGTAATAATCAATAATTGTGTCATATTTTCAGAAATTATTTTTTCAGTATTTTTAAAATTGATTTAAATATTTTCAGATTTGAAACTTTCCGATAATTTGGTTGAAAAACAAATACAAAACTGTTTAAATGTTTTACAAAATGAAGAGAAGAATATATCGACAATTAGTTTGTCAACAAAACTAAATCCTAAAGAAGCGATTAATTGTATGGTTAACGGAATTGAAGTTCATTTGAATGTTTATAAAGGAAAAGAAGAGAAACTCTGTTTACTCGACTTTGCCATCGATAGTAATGATGGAAATGCCATCACTTCTGTAGTGCTCTTTCTTCAAAGAACACTAAAGCCATCGATTTTTAACTATGAGTTGAGTAAAAGACCATTAGCTGCAGACCATTATATCTATTATTTGAAAGAAATGGAGAAAATGAATGAATTAATAGACATATTAGCAATGCTGGGCAGACATGAAGACGCGGCCATTATGTTATACATACAGGCGATCAGTAGTAAAGCCACTGAAACTAAAATTAGAAATTTAAAGAGTTGTTTGCAAAGCCATTTCACAACCGGAGGCAATAGTATTACGTTTTGGAGTAGTTTTATATCAGAACAAATCTCATTACTTGAGCAACAGTTGCCCATAGAATCCGATGATTTACGACAAGAACGCGAAGGCATTAATCCTCTGTTCCAACAAATGCCAAGATCTCCAATCGTTAATTTACCTGTTATTACAACACTATATTATTGCTGTCTATATCACTATTCATTACCCGAAAACCATTTCGCTTCTCCCAAATCAATCTCCAAATTATATCAATTAAGTCAAAAACAATATGTTTGGACAGCTCTGTCAGCGTTAGCCAATTGTAAGCGATGGCAAGAAATTGATGCACTTTTTGAATATAAGGTTTAATTAATCCTAATCTCAAGTATTATTTTTAATGCAAAAATTATTTAATTTTTAAATATTTAAATTTTAAAGTCATGGTTAGGAAGCAAAAAGATGAAGTCATGCATTCCGTTCGATAAAGTATTATTAGTACTCAATAAATATGATGCACCACAAGAACTACTTGAAAGATATTTAGAGCTAATCGATGACAATGAAGTCAAGTATAACTTAGCAAAAGAGCTCAAAATGATTAAAATTGCAATTGATGTGAGTTTAGTAATACTCTCTTGAGTTCAAAATTTAATGTTATTTTATATTATTTAAGACATTAATTAAGACAAGAGATCGCAAAAAATTAGAAGAACTCGCGTCTAAAATAGATCGTCAAAGTAACGAATATTCATATATACAAAATGCTCTCAGAGTGACGACAGTCAAATGGAAAAACTAATTGAGACCAAAAGTGAGACCTTAAAGCTTTCATTTTTTTTGTCCTCAGATTACTGCAGAAAGTTTTGCAATAAATAAGTATTTGGGTCGACATTCTTGGAGTGAGAACTATATATCATTTCTGTTTATTGTACGGGATAATATGGTTGGGGAGGGACTCCAATTTGGAGTTGATCCGTGGGGGTTTGGGCTGCCCAAGTTTAGAGGTTTTCCACTGGGGGGCATTGACTGAATTTTTTTCAAAATAGAATAACTTTTGAGTGGGTCTAAATTTTCTCGCAAAGGTAGGACTTTTGATTGTCCATCAATTCTTAAAAATTCAAATAAATTGAAGGTCAACTCTGGCCTTCACAACTAGTTAACTGGTAGGTCACTTCATAAACGCCTGATAAATTCTGGACATTTTGGCATCAGTTTCATCGAACTGCTTCCATGGATTAAATTGTTATGATTTTTTTAATTTTGAAAAAACTCTCCATAGGATAACATGGGATTTTGAAGTCAATATTTTCAAAAATTTTCAAAAAATTATAAAAAAATACTTATTGAGGGCGTGTTTTTTTTATATTCATATGAGCTATAGAAGTATGATCGATATAAATTTCAAGGTCATCTCCCTATTTTATACTAATTTAAGTGAATTTTTTTCAAAAATTTATATCTCGATAAGTAAGCAAGATAGAAGTGAGATCTTAACTGATTCTTATAGAGAAATAAATGTTTTAGAAAAAAATTTAATTAAAAATTCAAGGTGACACGGGACATACACTATGTGAAAATAAATTTAAATCACTTTAAATATGACCTTGAAACTCAAAAACTTGAAAGTTGAGCTATTCTTATCTCAAAGTAAAGATTATACCCCATTATATTCTGAACATTTTGGTACCGGTCACAAGTCATTATCTCTTATGGTTTGTGAGATATGATTTTTAAAAAAAATACTTTACTTTCAGATATCAAGATCAAAGTTTACTGTCTTTCCAAGGTCACTCAAGGTCATGACCTCGTAATGATTTAAATTAACCTAAACTACACTCTAGTTTAAGTTAATTTCAATCATTTTCGAGGACTCCTGTTTATGTCCGAGTTCTTACTCAGAAAGTAACCCACAGAATGTCGACCTCACTTACTGCCACACCATTCTTGTTAATAAACATTTATAATTGTACTGCAGCTATATTTTTATAATAAAGGCTGTGATATCAAGCACTTGCAATTGCAAGAAAAAAGCTTATCTTGGATTATTTTCATCATTTCTAACAACTCGTTGAGTGCAGTCGAGGCTCACGAGAAATATTAAGCAAAAAATTTATATATAATTATAGACTTGTGAACCATCTATGCATCTTTGGTAGTCAGAAGGGTGAGAAGCAATGATTATAATTTACAATCTAGTGCACAAAGGCTCAGGTTAGGCCTAAGCTTCAAGATTTATATTTTTGCATCAGTACAGGCCAATTCACTATGAGCTTATGCTCACGTGTCAGCCAAGCCCAGTCTCCGTGGAATTGAGCTGATGTGCATCATTAATACGTTAAAGCAATTTTAAATTATAGGTATAAAAAGCAAAATTATGTAATTTTTAAGTAAATAGAATTTCAATTTAATGTTTGAACTTTAATTCAAAATTAAAATGTCTTAAAAATTTTGCAAATTCTATCAAATATAATCCAAATTTTACTCTACAAAATGTCAGATGTATATTAATTTTGTGTTGTATTTCATCGAATAAGTAGATATGCGTTTAATTAACTCTTTATTTAAACAAATCGGCAAAATTAGACTATTTGGTTAATATTGAAGCTTATTTTTACAGTTTGTAATTGTATCATAGGATTAGTTTATTATAACTTACTTTTAAGTTCATTAAGTTGACAGCGCATGCATTCATTCACATTATTTGGTTCTAAAATTTGTAAAAATGAAGAATAGTTTCCGTCCTTCCTCAATTGCAAGCTATCATGTGATTTACTGATGATTAAGTTGGTTCACAACTTATATAAACGTAAAAAATGGTAAAATTACAATTTTATTAAGAGTACAAAAGGTGTATTTTAATTGAATTGAGTTTATAGAAAAGCACGTTTTTCACGTTCATTAAATTGTTTAGTTATCTCACAATAATTAATTTTAGTTAAAGTTTAAGTTAACTTTAACTTAAACGGAATTAAAGTTAACTAAAATGATATTATAGTTAACTTTTTAAGATCTGATAGATGTGCAGTTATAGTGCTGTTCTATTAAATCCATACAATGGTTGTACTGCTGAACAAAAGTTTTAATCTTAATCTCAATTTTAATAATGAATGGACACATCTCTCACAATACTCTCCATACGTGTATAATAATTATCGAAAACATTGATTCATAAAATCGAACAAATTGTTTAATTAAATAATTCTAAGAACAAACTATTTTTTAAGCAAACAAAACAAATGTTTATCTGTTTATTCAATAATTAATTATGAATTAAAGTTTTTTGTCCATAAAATAAGGCAAACCATTGTTAGATCTTCTTCTGGTCAATATTTCACATCCAGTGTCTGTTACCAGAAATGTTTGTTCGAATTGAGCGGATCTTTTGCCGTCTTTAGTGACTGCAGTCCAGTCGTCGGGCCAACTGATGTCACGCCACGTGCCCTCTGAGATCATGGGCTCAATCGTGAAACAATGTCCGGCTTTCATAATACCAAACGCTTTATTCTTCGCATAATGAGGTACTTGTGGTGCCGTATGAAACAAGCGGTGGATTCCGTGTCCACAATAACTGCGAACAACTGAAAATCCATTACTTTGAACGTGTTTTTGGATAATATTTCCGATCTCTCTATACTTTTCTCCCGGTTTTATGGCTTCGATAGCCTTCTGAAGTGATTCCCACGTGATTTGAACCAATTTTTGACTTTCTTGAGAAACATTTCCCACAAAAAATGTTTCGTTTAGGTCTCCGTGAAATCCTCGATGATATACAGTTATGTCGACATTACATAAGTCTCCGTCTTGTAGTGGTCTTAAGTCAGGAATTCCGTGACAAATCACTTCATTAACAGAAGTACAGCAAGACTTCGGAAAATTGTAATAATTAAGAGGCGAGGGATAGCACTCTTTGTCAATACAGGCCTCGTGAACCAGTCGGTCCACTTCATCAGTGGTGACTCCGACGCCGATTGCATCGTAGGCCACATCCAGTACTTCTCTCGCCAAACGACCGGCGACTCTCATGGCTTCGATCTCTTCGTCATTCAATACTTTTATGTGAGTCGAGCCTTTGATGGATTGCTCGCATTCCGATTCACCCAAAGGATGGTTCGCATAATCGGGTCGTAAGATATGTTCGGGAACCGAACGCTTGACTGACAGCGGATAATAAGGTCTCAAATCTCCCGTAAACTCGAAATCAGGCCATGGGTTGAAAGTATTAGAAGTGGTTTTGGTCTGACTTTTGTTTTCGTTTATTGTTTTGTGGATTAACTTATGTTTAGGCCAATTGTTTTTGAAGCACTGCTGACCACAAAAATATGAGTCATTTCTGCCTAATTTGATACAAGTCGGGCACTGAAGACTTGACGCCACACATAAACAGCCAATACATCGCTTCTCCACTGAAATCTCGTTTTCATTCGCATTTTCACTCATAATAACTATTAATTAATAGATTTATTTCTAATTATATCTATTATTTACACTATAATCAAATGCTTTTAATATTAGTAATGATTGAGTTTCAAAAAGTAATACAAATTTTTGTTTTTATTCATAGAACGCAATGATTGACAAAACGCCGCATTTTTTGCTTTCATTCAATTCCTTATTCTCAACACAAACTCAACACAACTTTGTTTGGCCTCAAAATATGTATTTGAGAAATAAATTATTTATTAAAAAATTAAAATAAGGTTTAAAGTAAAAAACGAAACTATATTTTCATTTATTTTAACAAAAATGTCTCTAAAATTATTGTTTTTTATTTAATTAAATTTCTAAATATATGAATAAAATTGAATTAAATATAAATAACAATCCTTTGACTTATGAAATGATAGACTTTTAAAAATAGATGTTT
>JAUJYT010001034.1:0-13498 GCA_033996565.1 Nanhermannia nana
CCCACCCGGAGTGAGTCGAATTCTTTGAATTTAAATATTTTTTTGTCCTAAAACTTAATTCATTTAAATAATTATAATAATTATGTAAATTGAAAAAAAGTAAAATTGTTTAAATAATAAATTATTGCAAAATTAGAAAAATAATTTTTCATTTTTTTTATTATAAAGGGAATCGAAGGGAGAGCGGGACCGGCAGGACCTCCCGGGCCGAAAGGATTTCCAGGGTTACCTGGTTTACCAGGAGCTGACGGACTACCCGGTACTTAATTTTAATGAATTCTTGACTTTAATCTAATATAAAATTTGATTATTTCAGGTGAAATCGGACCAAGAGGTCCAACAGGTTTGAGAGGCGGACCGGGTATTCCGGGCCCTCCTGGAAGAGAAGGACCGTTAGGACCTAAAGGTATGACAAATAAAACGAGCGCTCATTGATTACAAAAATAAATCGCTTTTTATGCTAAAACAGGTGAGAAAGGAGATTCAGGTCTTCCTGGTCTGCCAGGACTGCAGGGACCTCCAGGTTTGCCAGGACTGTCAGGCTCTAAAGGAGAACCAGGGTATGAGTTCATAAACCAAGACATGAACACATTTAGAAATAATTTAACTATTTTTTAGACCGAAAGGGATTCCCGGCTTTTCAATTCCCGGACCAAAAGGTATACAGATTTGAAACATTTAATTAAAGCATTTATTTATTAAAATTAATTATAAAGGATTGGACGGCAGTCCAGGTTTGAATGGTTTCTCGGGCAAGAAAGGAGAATATGGGCCTAAAGGGGAAAGAGGAACACCCGGTATGACAATTATGACAATATGACAAACAATTTATTGAAAAAATTTTAGAGCAAACTTTCAATTTGTTTGTCAATAATTATTTTTAATGCCAAACACTATTCGACTGAATTTAATCTCCGATTTGTAAAATTATTTTTTGTATTATTATTTGTTTTCAGGCGATTCTATCGATGGAATTCCAGGCTTACCCGGTCTGCCGGGCCTTAAAGGTTTACTCTCTTTTCGTGGTTTCAAACTTTTAGTTGACTAAAAATTGTTCTCAAATGCGATTCCATTCTAAAGGTGATGCCGGTTATCCCGGTATATCAGGTCGTCCGGGATTACCAGGAATTCCAGGATTGAAGGGTAGGATTTGGAAAAAAAAACTTCAATACAAACATTAAAACTGCCAAATATTAATTTCAGGAGAATCTGGTGGCAGCTGTTTGTCATGCATTCCTGGATCGAAAGGTATCTTTTCTTTTGATCGATTTGAAGGCTTTTATTAATTCATTAAACCATAGGTGAAAAGGGCGACAGAGGTTTCGATGGACTCCCAGGTCTTCAGGGAAATAAAGGAGAGCGCGGGGCTGTTGGACCTCCAGGTCTGAGAGGTGACGATGGAATACCAGGACTACCGGGTATTCCAGGAGAAGAGGTATTAAACTATAATTATAATAAAATGAATGAATCGATGAAGAACTTAAGTTTGCAATGTCTACAAAATAGGGAAAACCAGGTCTGCCCGGAAGGGATGGTATCCCTGGAGCTAAAGGTGATGCGGCTGCTGTTCCCGAAGATTTACTTATCCCGCGTAAAGGTATTGAAGACTTCTTAATATTGAAGCATACATTAAACGTTTTGTTAAATATTTAGGTGATAGGGGAGAGCCCGGCCCTGTTGGACCAGTTGGGGCGCCAGGATTTGATGGACGTCCGGGTCCTCCCGGTTTACCGGGACTCATAGGCTTACAAGGAATAAAAGGAGATAAGGTTTATAACTATTGTTATTGTTTTTTTTATAACTGAATTGTTTTCTTGAATTTGAGAAAAGGATAAAATATAAATTCGGACTTTAAGGAGACATAAAATATATTCAAACTCATTATGAAATAAAATGTTAAATTTGCCAAAAATATAATTATGAATTAAATCGTTTAATTAGGGATTCGCTGGTTTTCCGGGTGAGCCCGGACGTCAAGGATTACCAGGACTTCCTGGTCTTCCTGGAATGAAAGGCGACCCTGGATTCGGTAGACCCGGAGCTCCTGGACTTCCCGGTCCTATGGGTCATAAGGGAGACATAGGATATGAGGGACCGCCCGGACAGAAGGGAGAACCAGGTTTGACAATTGCTAATCAATAGGTTTTTATGGAAATAATATGTATTTCTATAAACAGGAAGACTTCCCCAACCGGGCGATAACTTAACAGAGTTACCGACCGGACCGCCTGGACCTAAAGGTGATATAGGTATTAAAGGTGATATTGGACTGCCTGGACTTCCTGGTGCTCCGGGAAGAGATGGTTTACCAGGTCTTAGAGGTATCAAAGGAGAGCACGGAGAAGATGGTCTTCCGGGTCCACCGGGTCTTAGAGGTGATAAAAGCTTATAATAAAATTATGATTATTAAGAACACAGTTCTAACATATCCTAAATATAGGACTGCCTGGAGATAGGGGTGATAAAGGAGCGATGGGTCCGATGGGATTTCCAGGAGAATCAGGATTTAAAGGCGATTCGGGACTTCCGGGACTGCCAGGACTTCCAGGTTTATTGATTTGTATTGTATTTATTTTTTATTGTATTGTATAGTAAACTCTTCGGATCGATTCTTAAGGAATGAAAGGAGATTCAGGATTACCCGGAATCGGTCGCCCCGGACAGCCAGGATTGCCCGGATATCCGGGCACTAAAGGAGATCAAGGACTGCCGGGTCCTTCTGGGCCTATAGGGGATAGGGGTTTACCCGGACTTATTGGTATGAAGGGAGACATTGGGTTTCCTGGTTTACCGGGTTTACCAGGACTTCGAGGAGATAAAGGTATTGAATCTCTATTTTATCAGACTTTCTGACTATAACTAATTTATTTTAAACAATTGTTTAGGAGAACCCGCGAGAGAAGGATATCCCGGCCCAGAGGGATCTCCAGGACTGCCCGGACGTGACGGATTCAAAGGTACGTTCTTATTATAAATAGTATTCTATATTTTTTTAGTATTTCTAAATTTAAATTCACTTAATTTAGGTGAACCCGGACTCAAAGGAGACATAGGATTACCGGGTATTCCAGGACTTCCAGGACTGAAAGGGGAAAGCGGTATACCTGGACTGCCAGGTCTTCCAGGATTAGATGGACAGCCGGGAAATCCAGGATTGCAGGGAAGGGACGGACTGCCGGGTTTGCCGGGAATTAAAGGTAATATTGATTTTCATCAAATATGAATTGAAAGGTTTTTGAATAAATAGTCGAAACAATGGGTACTGTTTCGAAACCATAATTATTTTAAAATTTGGATGAATTTACTTTTGAGTAAACACATAATTTTTTAGGTTTGAAAGGAGACAGCGTTCCCGGTCTTCCCGGACTTCCAGGTTTGGATGGACTGCCAGGAATGCCAGGTTTAAAAGGCGACAGAGGTTTGGATGGTTTGCCTGGCATTGAAGGACGTTCCGGTCCTCTCGGACCCAAAGGTAGGAATAATCTATATGTTTGTTAATTATGTCTAAATTTTTCATATTTTGATAATTTACTTACAGGTGATCAGGGATTTCCAGGTCCTGCAGGATTACCGGGTTTACCAGGAGAGGCAGCTCTTCAGGGAGATAAAGGAGATAAAGGTATACCAGGATTGCCGGGCACACCAGGATTATCAGGAAAACCAGGATTAGATGGTATACCAGGACCAAAAGGTGATCCGGGTTTACCAGGCTATGGACTGCCCGGACCTCAGGGAAGAAAAGGAGAAACAGGAAACGATGGACTGCCCGGATTGCCAGGTTTGCCGGGTATGAAGGGAGACACTGGTTTGCCAGGACTGCCAGGATTTAAAGGCGATAAAGTAATTGTTATATTATATAAATTAAAATAATAAATATTAACCTTTTTTTATAAAAAAAAGGGCGATTCAGGATTACCGGGTCAGCCCGGGCTTTCTGGTCCTTCAGGATTGCCCGGACAGAAAGGATACGACGGACCGCCTGGACTTCCCGGTCTAAAAGGCGATATCGGTATATCCGGTTTGCCGGGACTGCCAGGACTTAAAGGGGAGCGAGGATTTGATGGGTCGCACGGTTTGCCGGGAATTATAGGTCCAAAGGGAGATCCGGGACTTCCAGGTCTGATGTGATGCTATTGAGTGTCAAAGTTGAGTGAATTAAAAATCTTTATATAATGATAGGAGAAAGAGCTGATAAGGGAGACAAAGGTGTGCCGGGACTTCCAGGTTTTCCTGGTTTACCAGGACTTAAAGGCGACCGTGGAAACAATGGACTTCCGGGAATGCCTGGCCTTAAAGGAGATCACGGACCGCCTGGATATGATGGCTCTCCCGGTTTGAGTGGATTACCAGGACTGCCAGGTATTCATTTTGAGAATAATTCATATAATTTATAAAAGTTTTAAAAATTACTTTTTCTCTGAGATAAAATGCATTTTATTTTCAGGTGATATCGGACCTCAGGGACCACCCGGAGAAATATGTCGTAAGGGAGAAGTAGGTCTTCCAGGACTGCCCGGACTCGATGGAATTCCAGGTATTCCAGGAATTAAAGGCGAACTCGGACTTCCAGGACTACCGGGACTGAGAGGACCGCCTGGAGAACCTGCAACAGCAGGACTGCCGGGTTTGAAGGGAGATAGAGGATATCCTGGGCAGCCGGGAATTCCAGGACGTACTGGTTCACCGGGTCCTAAAGGAGATGATGGCTTACCAGGATTTCCGGGCATTAAAGGTTAACCAAATTTGGTTCATCAATATATGGCTCAACTTATTTTACACTAATATTAGGTGATCGAGGATTTCCTGGACCTCCGAGTCAGACACAAGGGTCACGGGGACCACCGGGTCCGCCAGGTTTGCTATTTTATATTCGTTAAGAAAACATTCAATTTAAGAAGTTATTTAACAAATGGAATATTTATTCAAAACTATAGGTAGAGATGGTTTACCAGGAATTCCAGGTCTCACAGGAGAAAAGGGAACTCCCGGTTATCCGGGCTCTCCAGGATTGGCAGGAATTAAAGGTGATCGAGGAATAGATGGATTACCGGGTATTTCTGGTCTTCCGGGTAAGTCATATCTTGAAGTTATTTTTAAAAATATTTAACAATATTTTTCTGTAGGCATAAAAGGCGAAAGAGGACCAAAAGGTATTTCATCTAATTATTAAGAAATGTCATTATTTTATTAAATAAGTAATAATAAGAATTAAAATTTTTGAATTAATTAAAAGGTGAAAAAGGTTATATACCTGTCGGACAACTACTCGAAGGAATCAAAGGAGAGAAAGGATCTCCCGGTCTTCCCGGTGACTATGGACCACCAGGTATTCATTTTGATTAATTTTGTCAAAAATTTAAAACAAATAAACTTTTTTCTCAATGTATTTTTAAAGGTCCCAAAGGAGCGACCGGTTCGCCCGGATTTCCAGGTATTCAAATTTATTCTAATAGTTGTGCCACAAATTAATATAAAAATTTATTTAAATAAAAGGCATTAAAGGAGAATCCGGAAGACTGGGACAGCCGGGACTGCCAGGACTTCCAGGTTTGCCAGGAATTAAGGGCGATCGCGGAACATCTGGTCTGCCCGGACCTCCAGGTTTGCCTGGTCTTAAGGGATTGCCCGGATATCCGGGACCTCCCGGAGAGTCAGGCGGAGACTATTTAATGGGCATATTATTGGTCCGACACAGTCAGTCTGCAAATCCTCCCGAATGCCCACAGAATATGCAGAGAATGTGGGACGGGTATAGTCTGCTTTACATTGAAGGCAACGAAAAAGCTCATAATCAAGATCTTGGTATTGATTAATAGACTTTGTTTTGATTGTCAATAATTTACTTTAAAATAATTGATTTGTTTTTGTTTCACTCAATAATTAAGGCTTTGCTGGTTCTTGTCTGAGAAGATTCAGTACAATGCCATTCCTTTTCTGCGACTTCAACAGCGTTTGCAACTACGCGTCGAGGAATGATAAGTCATACTGGCTCTCCACCAATGCTCCCATTCCTATGATGCCAGTCGGAGAAGAGGCCATCAGACAGTACATCAGTCGTTGTGTTGTATGTGAAGCGCCCGCTAATGTGATTGCAGTCCACAGCCAATCATTAAGTATTCCGGAGTGTCCGCAGAGCTGGACTTCTCTCTGGATTGGATATAGTTTTGCAATGGTATGCATCAAATCCATTAATAATTGCTAATTATTTATAAATTTAATTAAATTTTTAAGCACACGGCCGCTGGTGCTGAAGGTGGCGGTCAGTCCCTATCGAGTCCCGGCAGCTGTTTAGAAGACTTCAGAGCAACACCTTTTATAGAATGCAATGGCGCTCGAGGAACGTGTCATTACTTTGCAAATAAATTTAGTTTTTGGTTGACTACAGTTGAGGCCAACTCACAATTTGAACGACCAGTTAGTGAAACACTAAAAGCTGGTAATCTCAGAACTAAAGTTAGCAGATGTTCGGTTTGCATAAAAAACACCAGTTTCTGATTTTACACCAAATTTTAGAAAATTTAAACCGTAATTCTGTTTATTTAATTATTGCAAAAATTAATTATTTGTACAGAAAATAGCTTTTGTAATATGATTTCACGCATTTTTATCTTTTAAAAACCTATCGATACCACCTCTGTATCACTTTAAAGCCGTACAATAGCACAAAATAGTGTTAAAAATTTAATCTGCATTCAAGTGCCTTTTCATTCAAAGCCTTAAACTATTTTCAATGAAGGCTTTATTAGTTTTAAAATTTAATTTATTGTTAATGAAAGTCATATATCAATCAATTAATATAATAACTCTTTTTCTTGTATCAAAAACCGAGTGATAACGAAACAAATTGTTTAGAAAAGAAAAGCTTGACTTTTAGAAAGCCCTGTGAAAAGAGAGAAATTCACTTTAATCACTGCCACCGGTATTTATTTGTTATGTGACATAAAACGCATGATTAATGATTAAATGATTAAATTTTGTGGAGATTATATTCACTGCCATTTTTAAAATGATAATCAATGACTAGTCGTTCATTCAAAATCGATCTCCATTCCCAACAACAATACTTTTGTTGCTTAGAATATTATATTATAATTATAATAATAAATTAATTTGCAAAATGTTAAAACAGCTCTTATTTTGTAAGCGCTCGTAATTACGAATGGTTTGCTCTAATTTATGTTCAACTCAGCAAATGTTTGTAAAGCTATTACTTGTTGTTCACTCTCTGAATAATTAGACTTAAGAAACTTTTCAAATTCTTCATAGTTTTGCTGAATCTTCGCCTGAAAACATATTTTTCAAATTATAAAACATTTCATTTAGAGTTTGAATAAATTAAATAAATTGAGTTAAACAAAGACCTTAATGGGCCGAAACAGTATCGCTTGAGTGTCTTTATTGGCTAAATATAAAGCCATACTCGACTCAACTAAAGCAAGATTTGCTTTCAACTGATCCATTCCTTCGTCAATGGCTTTCTTAAGATTTTCTGCTGTTATGAAGATCTGATGACTTTTCAATTTATTGTCGCGTTGAAGAGTTTTCGCTAAGTTTAATAAATTGATGAGCCATGAGATTAAAAGTTCAGTTGTATGTGATATAAATTGTTCGCATTTGATCTTAATTTTATTATCAACAGCTTTTTGAGAGTCAACTATTTTTTCTGTTACTTGTGGAGCGCCCTATGAGGTGGTTAATCAATAATAGCTTATAAAGCTATGATAATCTTATAAAACTAATGGTATCGTAAAGTAATAAATGGAATATTACCTCAAACAAAAATTTCAGTAAAGCATTATTCGTTGTTAGGCTAAAAAGATTTTCCCGTTTCTGTAGTAAGTCATACGCAGCAGCTTTTGAGTAAATAAATAATAATTGCTGTAAAATTTGTAGTTTTATTGATATTAAAGTTATTGCAAAAGTACTAACTTTTGGTACGACTAAAGTCTAGAGAGACTTCTTTCAAAGTGATTTCAATATGAAAAGGTGCGATTTGTTCGCGAATTATTAACAAATGCTTTATGAAGAACAGTTGGCCGTCGAGAAGTGACTATAAAATGAAAATTAAATTAACAATTGAAACATTAGTCTAAACCACAACCTTTCTCTTTGTAATGTGATTGTGCGCTATATCGAGTGACTCTATACAAGCGGCCAATACTTCTTGAGATAAGCCTTGAAAAGTTGGTTTCTGAACAATTAAAAAATTATCTCAATATATGCTCAGAATTAATCATTAAATACATACGTCTAATGAGCGGTAAAGTTTGGTCAAACACATTAATGTGCGCCTAACAGTCGGGTACCACATCCCGTGCAGATCTGCAGGAGATCCTGAACACAATTCAATTTAAATAACATTTGTACTCAAAATATAATTTAATCATTTGGTTATTTTATAAAATAATTACGATTTTGTTGGATTTCTTTTTTAGCCATTTCATAGCTTTTATCATTAGTAACCAGTGATATGTCAGACAGAGTGGAAACGACAGAACAGACCGAATTTGAACGACTCAAAGGATCGACTTCTTTAGTTTCACTCAAATTTTCAGCAATACTCTAATAATAGATAAAGAAATAAATAAAAGCTAAATAACAGAATTAAATAGTGACTAACTTTCATCATTTCTAATTTTTCAGGATATGCGAGATCTCCAGCAGCTGGAGAGTAACCGAGTATATTAGTTTGAATGTAAATATTAAATCTATAAACGAGACGCTCCTGTGTGTCCTCAAGCAAATGCTGTATTGAATTAATAAATGGCTCCAATTCTTGTGCTTTAAATATTAAAAATAAATAAACCTTATAGTGATTTGGGCTAAATCTGGTTTATGTTCAACAACTAATCAATATATGAATAAATTTGGACAAAAAGAAAATTCTATAAATACTCACTGAAATATATTATAGAAACCCATTGCAATCATAGGATGAACTCATGCATTATTTTAAAGAAAACACATCAGAAATATAAGATAATATTGAAAGTGAAGTTTTTGACTAATGAACAAAAGCTTAGTATTTGATTATTTAAAATATTCAATAAGTAATTGTTTTGATATCGATTTAACTTTACTTTTGTTAATAAAAACTCATTAATAATTATATTTTCTATATTTTCAAAAAGTAAGGTTAATCCTTACAATAAAGGTCTTTATGAAATGAATTCAAAATATATTATTTATAGCATTCTTTTTGCCCAAAATGATTCAAATAAATACTTTGATTAATTTCTTCAATCATTTCATTCTTTAAAATATAACAGATTTCAGAGAGAGACTCGAGATGTTCGAGATGTATGACAACTGGCCTTAAAGTGTCGTAAAGTTTTTGGCAAATTTGATCCAAGAAATCACTTAAAATGGAAGTGCAATCACACAAATTATTTAATTTATTACAACTGGAAATGAAAAATGTTATAATAAATAATTGTCCAAAACTTACTTTAAGGAAATGTTGTATTGCGTAAAGAATTGAAAATATAACTGGTATTCATCCTGACAAATATGAATCACCATATTTGAAGTGCTTCTTATCAGAGCACAAAAGTTACGCTTATATGAAGTCACCATTTCATCGATTGCCAGAGAAAGAACGGGACCTATCAGTGATTCCCTGACATTGAAATAGCACTGATGGCATTCTGATAGATATTGATTATATCTAAGTTTTGTTAAGAATAAATTCAATTAGTTTTTGATAAGATTTGAAACCACTTTCAAGAGTAAGGCATACATTTCCGATTGATTGGTTCGCTCTTCGATTTGTTGCATCAAAGTTTTGATTCTATGGGCGTTGTTCTGAAATTTTCCATAAAATAATGTAAAAACACTGTCGTTTGGAGCCAAAGCGTCTTTAGAATCAGGCATCACTTGTTGCGATGTTTGCCGAAGAGTTTTAATCACATGAGTTTTGATTGTGGACAAGGCCTGTGATTGGAGGTGTTTGTATTGTTTCAAATAGATTTCAGTTTCCTTATAGTTCTTCTTTGATTCTAAATAACTAATACACTCATCCAGACGGGTAAGCATTGGCATTAAAGACTCATTGAGAACAAGCATTGTTGGGGCCGACAGTTTCTGATAATTAGCAAAATATTTATAAATATTATATTAAATTTATTACATAACACACAAATCTCAATTATTTTTAAAATAATGAATAAAATAAAATTAGAAAAACCTTAGATATAGGCTCGAGTTCATTGAAATACGTCAGCTTCTGGTTTATAGTCTCGACCGCGACTATCAATCCGTGCTATTCATGAATACAGATAATTAATATTTAAACAGATATTTAAATAGATAATAATTATGACTCAAAGGATTCGGGTTTAGAAAATGAAAAAAGACTTGTATTCAAAATTTTATACTTTGACTATATTTCTAATTAATGGATTGAAATGAGTGTTTCTTCATTTCATTGATTTAATCATAAAATTCATTATTAGTTAAACTCTCTCCAAATTTAATAACAGGTATTATATAAACGTCTATTTTATAAATAAATCTTAAATTGCCTTAAATTTGTTTTGAACCGAAACATATGGCAACTAATTATCATTATATTTTGATTTTGCTTTAAATTAAAATAAAATAAATGTCAAACTTGTTGTTGTAGTAGAGCTTCACATGAAGTGTGCAATGCTTTGGTCTTATTGGACACGAAATGGTACTGTTCTTGCAATCGCTCCAAATGTTCTAAAGTGATGTTCACCTCTTCTAATAATTCTTTGCACTCTTCGTAATAATTCAATAATTTTCTGTAAAAGTTATTTATTTCTATTTTAATAAATAATATATAAGTTTATATATATTTAAATGAATTACTTATAACGCGAATCGCTTTGGTTTGAAACTTCATTTTCTAGTATTGAAAACCATTCGTCAAACTTTACAATTAATTAAATAAAACAAAAAACTATTAAATAACTAAATAAAGAGTAGACTTATTGGAAATGAATTACAAAAATTGATAAACAATTACTTCAAACAAATTTTTGAAATCAGGAATCGATTGAGAAGTTGTCGAATCTTTGGTCTCATTTTCCTATTAAAATAACAGACAATTATTGAAAGAATAAAAGAATGAAATAATTAAAAGCAATTGAAAATACATATAATTTGTTTGGTTTGCAAATAGCGTCCAATTTATTAATGAAATCCATTTGTTTTTGCGAAAGTGGAGCCAAACAGTTGTCAACGCTTTGCCACAAATCTATTACTAATATATTATTCATTACTTTATTATTAATTTAATTATTTGTTTATCAAAAACAATATTTTATTAAATAAAATGCAATAAAAATAATAATTATTATTATTAATAAAATTCAATTATTGTTTATATCAAAAGTTTAAAGAGTTGACGAGGAATGAGATGTGTTTGTGTTGTTGTAGTCATAGTTACACAAAATTGTATAATAATTATTATTATTCTATTATAAAATACGTTTTTAAATAACTATTAAAAGTCTATTAAATATTTGATATCATTCGCAATGATATAAATAGCTATAGCTTGTAAAGCCCGTAAAGCCTAAAGGTTGGGTTCAAAACCTGAGACTATGCTTGAAAACTCCGAACCTAAGCCTGATCCTGAACTTGGACCTGAAAGCATCCAAATTTAACAATTATATAGAGTTTCATACAAACAAAATTTCTTTTAGGGGACACCAAAAATCAAATATATGACAAATTTCTACATTTAAATTGAGGATGATTTCTATGTAGCTATTATAGCACCCTTTACCCAATGACCCAACAGTTGGGAACTTATCAAATGTGACTTTTAATATATAAATGTAAGACAAATATCATATAACTGCATAACATATCAATTAAGAAACTCAAATAATGCTAAATTAAAGGAATTTTTTCATACAGGGTTTTCAGGCTCAGCAATACAGTACTAATATCAAAGACATCTCAGACCAGTCTTTAACTAGCACCTTATGACCTCAGTGTCGAACCTGAGCCTAAGCATAGGCTCATAGCTACCGTGCCTGAACCTGAGAATGGAAAACTTAAGCTAGAAAACTTCTGAGCCTCAACCTCAGAATCAAAAAGGACCTCCGAGCCTAGCCTAGGCTCAGCTTAAGTCTATACGGAGTCTATGGACATAATAAGTTATCATTAAATAACTCTTTAATATGTTTAGTACTTATGAATGAAAGAGAATTAAAGCTTAAATAAATATCATAAAGATCTTTATGAAATGCTTTTCTATATTAACTTTTCATTTAAGTTCTGCTGAATTTCTTTTAAAATAATTTCAATTGAATAGGTATCGAAATATAAATACAGGTTATTAAATATTTACGCAAACCTTAAACATCACCATTTTTCAATTGTATTTCTTTGATTTCAATTTTTAAATTATTTAAAAAGTATTATAAATTATATGTTATTGAGTTTGTTGTCTCGCGTGATATGTTCGATGAAAAGATGTCCACAATACTGGTTGACAAGGGTTTTATCTAATTTAATATTAAAACCCGACTCGATTCGTACGAGTTAGGGTTTCGAGGGCGAGATTGGACTGTCTACAATATGTTACATAATTAGAACCTTTAATTTTTTGGTCTAATTTTCAAGCTGATTCGGGCGGGTAAAATCGGCTTCAAAAAATTTGAGACAATTCGGATTTTATCGAGTTTTTAAATTTATTTTCAATTTCGGGTTAATAAATTTTTTAAAAATTGTCATGAATGAAAATGTCACTATATTTCTGATAAAATAAAAGATCGAGTCTATATTTATGTGTTTATGATAATCAACGATCTGTTTGAAGATATTTTTCTAAACCCGAAAAGCAAAGGCTCTACTCTTAATTCTATGAGTTTGCGCTTTAACTTTTAATTACATGTGCATTGTCTGAAAGCAGCATCTATTTCTTTTATCACATATGTTTGCGCTGGCATTGAAATCAAGGCTATTCATATCCATAGGGCATTTATGTTTGTCTCACTTTAGAAGTCATAACAAATGTTTAGAAATAAATACTCAGAAATACTAATGTTTGCTCATTATAACAGATGAACAGTTAATATTATTTAAGGATTGTATTACTCTTTAATATTTAAAATGAATAAAAGTGAAAATGATTCTCTACAGTTGAGTGAGGACAAACACAAAAATAATGACGACCCGTGAGTTAAGATCAATAAACTGATTCTTTAATGTCTAGAAATAAAGTATGTTGTTGTTGTTACCATACAAACGCGGGCTATAATCAGAATTTCCCATTAATGAAAGCAAAGGTTGAACAGTCGTATGTTGAGGAGAATGGATATACTTTTGCGTATGTGGTGCATCTTTTATATGCTTGTCTCCCCTCTGCTCTCACGAGTGGACTTTTTACTCCTGTTGAAACACTGAAAATATAGTGTTCTGATTATGACCGGCTTTTTTGTGGTTGTTATGTTATATTGTTTTGCATTGTATTGTTTTTTATGCATTCAATTAACATAAACAGTAAAACCTTATAATCATT
>JAUJYT010001035.1:0-13495 GCA_033996565.1 Nanhermannia nana
CAGTGTCCCTGAATTGTGGACCCCATCTCTACCAGTGATGGTCAAAGGGGTATAGGGCATAGGTTTTCAAACTTTTTGTTCTTGGCTCCCCTTATACAAATTTCAATGTAAAAGTAAATAATTGGTGACCCCTTTCCATAGAAGCTAATGTTAATTTTTTTCGTCCCATGGCCCCCAGTTTGAAAAGCGTTGAGCTACGCCACCAATACTCCACTAAGTGAAAATTAGCTGAATTACCCGCACCTGACTGAAATAAAATTAAAAAGCTGCAGAAAATTCTCAAAACATTTAAAAAAAGTGTCCCCTAATGATAGGTTTAGTAAAAGCTAAATAATAATTAATTTGATTGGTCGAAAATTTTTTCATTAATTGCACGTTTCTTATGAATAAGTTGCCAGTTTTTGGGAGCTTTGGGAGCTAAAGAGGGAGTAAGAGAAGTTTATTCTTCGGGAACCAAAAATATCCAACGCTATTGATTTCAAATCGAATAATTTAGAGCATAGTATTTTGTGGATTAAGTTAATGTACAGCTATTGTTATTTATTTACGAATTTGATTAAATATTAAAATCTTCGAAAATAAGTTTTATTATTGAATTAAACATAAAAATATATTGATTTTAGTTCACATGAAAAGCGGTTATTATTATTCCAAAGATCTCAATACATAAAGATAATAAATAAATAAGTGTAAAGCCTTAGCGTAGCTGTACTGCAGCGATGTATTGATCTATCTTTTTGTTGAACAATAAAAGAATTTCAATTCATTCTCATAACGATATCAAGTTTATCTGTGCAATGCTTTCAATCTTGAGTCAAATCAAATTTTCTTCTGACAAAACTAACAGACGATTCAACTGTATCACTAAAGTTTGATATCAGACTAATTATTTCATAAAGTATTGTAAGGATATCTCAATCCGAGAACTTGTCTGTAATATCAATTTATAAATATATTGAACTCTCATTTTTGCAGTGTCAGAAGCACCAGGGGATGCAGTAGCTTCCAAAAAACCAGATCAACGAGAGTTTTAACTATTTTTATTTAATGATAACTACCAACAAATAAGGGAGATAAGGGAGGGAGAATCACCCAGAAGAAAGGTGTCCGACTCAGAGTTGTGGGTTCGGATCTTGGATTCGAAGCTGTTTTTTCTGCGATGTGTTGGCCATATATCCATTGTTTTATAACAATCCCATGGCCCGAAGCGTTCACCCACGTCGACACGGGGTTATCCCTGTAAAAATCGCACTGGTTTTCAATTTGGGCTTCAGTGAGATCTCCTTTCATTAGGGGTTGGCTGAAGAAAACGTTTTTTTAACCAACAATTAGCACAATTCGTTATAACACATTTCTGAAAAATCCGTTTTTGTGTTAAAAATTATAAATAATGTTAAAAAATAAAACTTTTTGATAAACTATATTTGCAAAAGTGTATCAATAGGAACCATGATTTTGGGTAAAATCAAAATTCTTACTGATATTTACTTGAAATTGAATCTATTTTAAGTTTCATTTAATTATAAAAAATCGAATCTTTTTACAAATTTTCTTTAAACATATTCTAAAGGAAAGAATTCACAGAATTAACTGAAAATCAATTAAATTTAAATAAAATATTCGCTTCATTAATAATACAAAAGCAGTTTTATATATAATAATAATTAAATTTAGAATTAGTTTTAAGAATATAAACACTCAATAAAAAGTGTAATAATCTTGTAATAAGAATCTTGTAATAAATGATGAATCTATTGATAAATATCTGCTAAACTGATATAATGTTAAAATAGTTAATCAAACTTAATACTGAAAATAGAATTAAAATTGATATTCAAATGGTTAATCTAATTTCATGTGAGTTAAGATACCAGAAAATCTTTTATTAGATTATCTTTTTTTGTCAATAGCTCTGAAATATATGCTTAACTGATAAGTTATATACAATCTTCCATTTATTTATAAGCAATCTCATGACATACTTGAGCTTAGAATAGTTTTGTATGGTCAAACTGTGCTCCACTTCCATTCCATTTCCACTAACATTTTCCAATTGACTCGACTATTGCAAAGTGAATTGAATTTAGACATTTGTTTGCATAACATGCATAACATGCATAATTACAGTACTATATGATTTATGTATATATTTACTTTTTATAGTTGAAATGCGCAACAATCTTAAAGTTAAGCGTTATTGAGAGCTAACTCAATAATCAACTAAACGATATTTTGCTCTCTTTACTGAAATCTTTTGAATACTGTAGGCATATATTATACTATTTTATTAGGTTAGGTTAGGTTAGGTTAGGTTACCTTTTATGTGTAAGATATACATAATTCAAATTTATAACTGATAAACATTTGGATATTGATCACAGTCGGAAACACTTTTAGCTATTTTTCTGTAGAAAAACTAAATCCCTTCTGAATCCGAATCTCAGAATTTTTTAGGCTTATATTTGGTTTGGAATAAATATGTTTCTGCGAATTGATTGAACGCAAAAAAGGTCGCTTTCAGGTCTTGAAAGTGTTTCTGATCTGATATTTGTTTAGTATTTGAGTCAATTAACACCTATTTTGAGGCGAATCAACATTGACTTTGAAATGCATTTTATTATAGCTCTAAAAATTGCAATCATAACAGTGAATGCTTAATAGCTTAACACAAATTACATTGAAAATTAAGATTAATGGTTCATTAAATACACGATTAAATAGATTCTCTCTTTTTGTACGCCTTATAAAAAACGATAAAAACAAAATCCATTATTACTACAGTATTATTAACTATAATTGACCTTTGATTTGGTATAAAGTAAACATATTTCTAATCTAAATAACATTTGTGACTCAAAATGTTGTTTCATAACAAGAATTGAAGAATAAATGAAATTGTAGTTAAAGATTGAAATACATATCGATTTGTATAACAGTTATGAATCAGAACTGAAACTTGAGAACTATATAACAGAAAAGTTGTGTAATTCTCTGCTATAATACACTTAGACTCAAATGAATTGTAGTTAACCATTGAATCGATCCTATACTTTGCGATTTAAAGTTTGTAACATATGTTCCAGACATAAGATAATCAATTCCTAAGAATCCTAAACACAGATCAACTTTTTAACGCTTATAACTATTCTAACGAACAATTGATTCAATTTATTGAAATAAGTGATTCTGTGATGTAAAGCAAGTATTACAATGTGTTAACTGATTAACGCATTAAACATATAATCAATAAATTTCTGAAAAAATTTCTGATTATTCAGAAACATATTGTATTGTATTATATATAGCTATAAAGCGATTCATGTCTTCTAATGAAATATGATTTGGTTTTTCCCCTTAAAAGATACTCTCGTGTTGAGCACTGTTTGTGTCAAATAAATCAGAATCTTATTAATTAATAAAAGTATATCTGCAGTACATTTAAAACCACATGAAATTCATTTCAAATTAAATCATTAATTAATAGATTTTAATCAGAAATTAAGAGATTTTCTGATCAATTGTTTAAAAGAAATATAGCATAAAACTGAAGACAAAATATATGAAACTATACAAAAGACGTCATTTATTGTAAACTTTACCGTTTTATTCGACATATTTGGAGATCATTTTGAGATTCAAACAAAATTCATCATAAATTACGTGATGGGATGGGAAAGGGGTCAGTCATGAACAGTCTTTATTAAAGATAATGTTAAATAAGCGCTACAACAAAGGGGTCACTGAAACGGTATTTTAGAGTAACGTATTTTAATGAAGACAGCAATCAATTTATTGCGTCTTTGACTCAAATACCGTTATCACTTGACTATTGATATAAATATATCAATAAATGTGTTTATATTTATTTGCATTTAATTTAAATGAAATTTTAAAACGAATATTTCACAAAACTATAGATTAAATAAATTTAAAAGAGAAAAAAAGAAACATTTATTAAAATAAATCTCTAGAAAGCTTTTGAAGCAATAAATCAATAGAATTGATATTTGCAGAGAATCTCAAGAAATGAATGTCGAAGAAAATGGTAATAGTATTGAACGCATTGAACGTCACGCCTATTGTCTGTGTCTTCATGTGAGGCCCGCAACCATTTTTGTGGCTCTGGTCAATCTGGTAGGACTCGCATTCATATATTGGACTCTTTTTGTTAATTAACTATTTTTACATATAATACATGAATTGAATTATAAAATTAAATTTAAATTATATGTCAAAGTATTGACACAACGCATATGACTAGTGATGAATACGCGATAAAAATGATGCACTTTTACGAGTATTAATATATATTTAGATAATTGAAAGCATTAAAAGATAGCATTTATTGAACACAAGTCTGCCATTAATTTGGTTGAAAGGTTTCGTAAAAGTGCATAATTTGTGCGACGTATTGATTGTATTAATATTTGTAAAAATAGTTGATTAGTTGTAACGCTTGTACACAATGTTAAGCACTTCTAACACTGTCTAACACTGTTTGCTATCTATTGAAAGGCGGGATCACTGATCTGTGCGATCGTAACCCTCGCACTGCTCTCATATGCGGATAACTCGAACTGGAATTCGATGAGTGAATCTCAACGGTCGACCACAACCACTTTGGCAATTGTGATATATATGTTGCTGTCATTGGTGTCAGCGATGCTTCTCTACGGAGTTTTAAAGTCCAGACCCACTTATATACTACCATTCTTTGGGATTCAGTTCATCGACTTTTTGTTTACTTTACCACAATTCCTGACTTCGCTGTACTCACAGCCCGTCAATTACAACACTTGGGAGCGAAGGGGAAACACTTTCCTCGATATGCGCCATATCTGGCCCAACGCATCTCCCAGTAATCTCTACACCAGTTCTCTCTTGCTGACCACTCTAATTGTCTTGTTTAAGAGCTATTTTCTCTGTGTTGTCTGGAAATGTTATCGATATCTTCGTCTCAAAGAAATGGTATTACCCGTTATGCCATTCCATCATAATATACACAATGATGTAAGTAATACAGTAAGAAATTACTGTTCCCTTTCAATTGTGTTTTGATTTTATCTTTTTTATCGATTTTCTGTTCAATCCTTCAGAACTTCATATAAAAAATAGCAAAAATACTGTCAAATAAGTCTAAAAATAATAATTGTAATGAATTCAGTTCCGGAAAGTATTAATAAGTCGATAAATCATTACTTGCGTCAGTCCTTACATTTCTTTAAGTTAAAAAGTAGTTCTCTATGAATATAATAAGTTTAAAAAATAGTCATTTCATACCCGAAGACACTACTAATTGTAAAATTAGCGCAACTTTTGACTCAATTAATTAGAATTTAACCAAAATTTGTTTCTTAATGAGTCTCATAATTCAATTGAGCGCTTTATACATGAGTTTGAAATTTTAATTAAGTCTAAACATTAAAAATTTTTTCGATTATGACTTTTGTGGCTTATGTTTAATATATTTGCATAACGTCTACAATGCATTCCACTAATGAATTATATAAATAAATCATTTTTTATATTGCAGAATGTCATCAAACAAAGTAAACACAAAATTAATGAGAAATTTATTTCGCAAATGCTTTGAGCTCAGAGTGCTTTTAAAATTGTATGAAAAAACATTTGTTGAGCATTAATAATAATAGAGTAGTTATGCGTGTCGTGAGTCATAACTGACCACAAACCTAATGACAATTACTGTTTGTTTTATATGAGAATCTATGTCCGGAACTGGCATTCATTAGAGCAGACATTAAGTGAGATTATCTTTTCGCAGACAATCTTCACTTTTTACGCTCTGTCGTACTGCACAAACATAGCTCTTATTTCAAAATTATGTTTAACCATTCAATAGTGAAATAAGCCTTTAATTATTTTCTCATAACAATAGACACCAATCTTTGTAACTCATAGTTATATTCCTATCATTTTTATCATTTCTTTTATCGTTTCTTTTAGTCTCATTTCTATTCATTCTTTAAACTTATGTTAAATATTTTCAATTATATTAAGTGAAAATTTTCATAAATTTATTCAAATATTGAGATAGAGTTTCATTTGCATAATAAAGAACTATAAAACTCTTCTGAAAAACGTTTAATAATATACCGAAAGTCTTATATCTCATAATATTTTGAAGGAATAAAAAAATAAAAACAAATCTAATTTAAGTTAAAGTTTATTAAAATATTGAAAAACTTAAAATATTAATGAATTGTTTGATTAATAGCTAATAATCCCACCCCTAATGGTTCCGCCACCACATATGGCTCCGCCTGATTATGAAGAGGCGACTAAAAGCTATGCACCGCCTGATTATGAAACTGCAACTAAAATTGATGAGTTTAAGTTCGTCCCAAACACTCCTGAATCTCGACAACAATCTCATCCCGAACAACCACCACCACCACCACAACAACCACCACAACAACCACCACAACAACTGCAAACTCAATCTCAAACTACAATCGCACCAAAAGCTGAATCAAGTGAAGCAATTCATATCATATAATAATAAATGAAGAGTTAACGTCTCATCAATTCTCGTGTTGGATAACAAAACTCTTTTTGTCACTCAATTATTGTTACTAAAGAAGAATCATTTATTAGTTTGAAATAAGACTTGAAATTTATTATGTATTTTATTTTAATAGAGAGTTATATCGAAATCCTAAGTCTGTACACTGTACTGATGCTGTATACCAGTGGTTTTCAACCCATAGTACGCGTACCAGTAGTTGATACGTTTGAGTTGTGAAAATAGGAATTACAAAGATTTTATTTACAACTCGTGTTTTAACTATAAATAGAAGCACTTCTTTCAATATTATGAGTGATTGTTTTGAGAGCATTAGCTTTTGGACAATTATTTGCTCAAAGTTTGACATTTTTATCGAGTAAAGCATCAAAATGAAGCCAATTTTTAAAGTTTTTCACCATTTTTTATCAAAATTATAGAATTTATGAATTTATGAAATGACATGAACAGTGGTATACGAACTATTCATTCACAAATAGGTTAAGCAAAAGTTTATTTAAGATTTAGTGGTAACACATCTGAAAAGGTTGAAAACCGCTGCACATCAGTACTGATCAGTAATACACATATTTTCATAAGTTTTTTGAACTTATACTGTATTACATTCTTTACAAACAAAGGCGATATTAGTGTCAAAAAGCTTATGAAAATAAAGTTTATATCTTTTTTAACTCACAGCACAGGTATATTTTAATCCAATTATATAAAGTAGTTATTCTATGATTATTTAATTTATGTTTAATTATGACGAATAACACTATTGAAGGCATCGATAAATAACTGTTTCGAACAAAAAATAACATTAATGACAAACGCTATTATTGTAATGTTATAAGCATATAATGCTAATTATTATTATTTATATTCTAGTCATAAAACACATTGTGTTATATAAAAGAAGTCGACAATACGACCACTACTTATGTCTTTATCAAAATCTAAACCTAAATATTATGCACAATAATAAATATAGTTGAATAAAATATAACTTAAGTTGTTATTATATAACAAAGACATTATATAACTTATGTTTCTCTTAATATAAACAAAAGATTGTAATAGAGTTAATGTCACGCATCGAAACTTAGGTCAAATTCAAATCAGAGGAGTGTCAACCGAATGAAGTGCGCGTATATTGTATGCCATACTTTACGTGCCATTATGAGAAACATTCTTTGCTTAAAGTAAATTACTGTCAGCGCAAAGATATTATTGTTTTCCTGCAACTGTTCCTCAGAGAGAGAGTGGACATCACATCAGCAATATTACCGGTTGTAACGCATTCATTCAGATCTCACTGAATAGCTGTCATTTGAGTATCATTTGCTACTAATGTGTAAATATAGTGTAATTTATAGCATAGACAATCATATCCTGATGGTTACGATACAAACAATTTTATTATTTTATAAGTAATGAGTAACAAAATTAGTTCATCTCTAACCATACATATAAAGAAAGGAATAGTTTATAAGTTTATAACAATTTAAAGACGATTGGTCTCAAAAGCTTTCGGTAAAGGCATAAGTTTCTCGATTTAAATTAGCATTTATTCAGATTTAACAACTTTTAAGTACTCCTTCGCAGAGGGCAACTCCACCACAACAGATCCTTCAATTTGATTGCCTGGTTTGACGAGAACATCACCCCCTACTTTCCAATCAACAGGAGTCACGATATTTCCACGACTGGAAGTCAATTGGAGCGAATCTATGAGACGCAAAATCTCATCCATATTACGACCTGTCGATGATGGATAACTGATGATTGCCTTCACCTTCTTGTCAGGTCCAATTACAAACACAGCCCGTACGGTAATCATCTTATCGACTCCCTTCATGAGAAACAATACACAAGTTAATGGATGTAAATATAATTATAAGTTCAATCTGTTTTAAAGCAGTCTATTGTCTGTTTAATGTATGTAAATGTATTCTAATCAATAAATGTTGTGCAATGTTTTGTCTCTCTAACTAAAGAAGTGTCACTCATGACAACCGAATGTTATAAAATCAAACCCAAAACCATATGAGCCTTACGTGTGAGAGTGTATTACGAAATATATGGTAATAGAGAACATGCAAATCGTTAATAGGAAATGGGTTTTAAAATTTGTTTCAAATAAAACGCAAAAACCATATCAAATATATTTTATGTTATATGAGATGTGGTGTAAAACTGATAAAAGGATTCAATAATGAAATAATGCTTTCATTAATACAACTGTTAGTAGATTATGAACTGATTAGCACTTAATTGAAAAATAATTAATAATATGAATGAATATAAAGAAAGAGATAAGAAAGATATGTAACGGTGCAGACCCTGTCCAACATTCCTATTCTGTTAGCAATTTCTCCATTTTGGTCACCGATCACAGGGAAAGGCACTCGACATCCACAGTAATGCGACACATCTTTGAGCCACGAGTTGTGGTCTTCAACAGAATCACAGCTAATGAGCAATACTTTGACACCTCGTCTGTCAAACTCATGGCTGAGTTGCGAGAGACGTCCTATTTCTGTAGTACAGACAGGTGTAAAGTCTGACGGATGACTGAATAGGACAGCCCAACTCTCGCCCAAGTATTCATACAAATCGATCGGACCTGAGGTCGACTCGGCTTTAAAGTTGGGAAAAGTTTCGCCCAAATTAAGCATTTCTGTGGTTTCTGTGGTTTCTGTGGTTTTGGTCTTCTCTCGTGTTTTGACTTTGAATGTCAGCCAATCTTTTGGTTGTAATGATTGTAATGTTTATAATAATTGTTGTAATGGCTGTAATGGTTGTCAACTAGTAATCGATCGTTAGAGTGAACCAAACTTTGATCTGTTTTATGTGTTTTATCAGTTGTAATAATGACTGATTACTTCGTTATCTTATCAATGATTTGCACACACAATACAAATGATCCAAACGATGGGCGTTTGCTTTGATGGCAGATCTGATCCTATGTTAGGCTAAGATATTATACCAAAGAGACAATACATTACATTAAGATTAATGAAGTGTTCATAATGTTAGGCAAAGCACACACAGAGCACACACACGTCTATGCAATGCTTGTAAGAGGAGTTCATTTCACGGCTAATAATAGGAGACTTTCACAGAGAGTCTCACTCTTGAGAACCTATCAAAACGCTGAAACATTTTTTAATATTTTCAAAAACTTTTTCTTCATTATTGCAAAGAATCTATTTTTAAAGATAAAACTAAATCACAGTTATTGTGAAAAATAGTTTTGATCTTAACATTGACTCTATTATTACAGAATTTGTCATAAAATTAATAGTTTTGATGCATTTTCTTATAAAACAGAACATGTTTTGGTCATTTTCTAAGCAGTTATAATAGCGGGGGTGTTGAGAGGGTGTACACCCTTCTGGAAAGTTAGAAAACTGGACCACCCACAAGATTTTTCCTAGATCCTAAAAAATTGTGTGTCAAATCCGATGGGTTTCACACAGCCCTTAGAATTTGAAAATTTTTTCACCCCCTGAGACCCCCCTGACTTACACCCCCGTCAGAAGGGGTCTGGCGAACCTGGTTATAATAGAGATGCTAATAGAGTTGTGTCTGGCAATTACCATAATATTATATATAATTAAATGAGTTTTAGTTACAGTAATCAAATGTAAAGTTATAAAAAAATTAAATTTAAATCAATTCTAATGTAAATACTATTTATGCCTAAAGTATTACAAAAGTAAGAACCGACAACTTGTAACTTTTTTTAGCACAATCAAACAATTATCCAGAATTTGCTTTAAAAATGTTTACCTTTCAAAAACTTATAATAATAATAGTAAATAAGTCTATTATTGTCAAGTTGTGTACTCTTTATAAGAAAACTAATGATAACTATTCGTTGAATGCCTTCAATTAAAAGAGTGAATAAATCAAATTTGATTTCAAATTAAGACATAAATAATTTGGAAGATCAGTAATAAGTGTAAAATGAAAGGAAATTGTATATCAAAAGATACAGTCACTTCCCATTCACTTTGATCTTGACTTTGGACTTCACTTAAAACCAATTTTATAACAATAAGTGATTTCCTTATAAATAAAATTAATTAAATGGAAGAAACAAATAGTCCCTCAACTTCTGGGACTAATACAAAAATCAATGTATTAGTAATGATACACAATGAAAATTACTGTAATTATTGAAAGACTAAACAGTGGCGAAAGTGACCCTCAATTTCAAAGTTAATACTGTACTGTCCGAAAGTGGTATAAAACATATCAAAGACAGGTTTAATGGTCAAGAAAAGAGGTGGTCATCTAAGTCTGGTTTAAGTTATAAATTTATTGATTTTAAAACATGTGTTTAATAGTAATTTGTAAATACACTAAAAAACACAAAAGGAATACAACAAAACACAAAGCCATTCCGGCCCAGACCAAAGTCAATGCGAGCTGACTGTACAGTATATAAACAATTTAATTAAAAACATAATAGACATACAGTAAGCATCTGTATAATAACACTCAATACACATTAAACCTATGTAAGTTCAATATTATAGGACTGGACTTAAAAATATGTTTAAGTTAGAGAGGTGTTCAACCTAGAGCAGTGGTTCCCAAACTTTTTCTATCGCGACCCATTTTTATATTTCTAATTTTTTCGCGACCCACCTTAATAAATGAAAGTTGTTAACTTTTTCAAATATATATATATATATTTATATGAAAGACGTGCGCATCTCTGGGAATAGAAAAAGAAATCATTTTCAAGAACTGGAATAGAAAAGAAATACAAATTAAAAAATTTTCGGATCTGGGATAGGAATAAATCCAACACTAGATTAAACACAGTCAATAATGTGTGTTTAGGATTTTAGAATTAACTTACGATTAGTCATGAAAGTATCGGTCGAAGAGTAGCAAATATAAAAATTTAAGTATATTATTGCTAATGATCAAAGTAGGTTATCAAAGGCTAGGCTACGCTCTAGGCTCTGCTTTAGAACTTTTCTAGCTTCAAAATAAGCTCAGATCCTGGCTCCAAGTATTTTTCTAGCCTAGGCTCGAGGTTTTCGAGTCTATTTGTTCATAGGTTATTGCCTTTCATAAGCAATAATAGGCTTTGATTGAATCAAATACAATGAGATACGGAAGGAATGACATCATTTTATTTATAATATCGATATGTAGCATTGGCTAATGTATAAGTATAATGCATTTTATAAAATTTTTGTTGAATATTTTTATAAAAGTTTAGTATTTTTTATTTCGCGACCCATAAAAGATCCAAAAAAGGGTCGCGACTCATAGTTTGGGAACCGCTGACCTAGAGAATGTACAGTAATTGTAATGTAATGGAAAGGGACACACATTATAAATACATTTTAACTAACAATTGTTTTTAACAATTTGTAACCACTATAATTAATTTTAGCACAAATAAAATGTCAATTATTTGATAAAATCAATTTAAAATAAGAACATCGACCAAAATCATAGAGAATTTCAGTATATTACACAACTTTCTTTCTATGATACTCTATCATAGGGCCCTTCAAAATTAAAACACCATTTTTTAATTTAAACTTTTTTATAATAATAAAGTTTTTCATTTCATTCCACAAATTAATAATTATCTCCTAACAGAAAAGCAGTAGGAATTCCACCAATTTTTTAAGGTAAATCACTTCTTTCAATACAGAAATAATACTATAATATACTTAAAAAATTTTTGATTTTCCTAAACTAAAATAAAGTTATTACAGTCATTCCCGGTTCCATAAAAATCGTTCACTATAAGCGGGTATTCACTATAAAAGTGCTCACTATAAATGAAAATGTATTTTTTTAAACGTTGATCACATTGAAAAAGTTGAAAAATGTTAATTTTCATACTTGGGTTACTTGTTTTGAGTCAAATCAAATATTGGTTATTTTTTATAATTTATATAAAAACGAAACAAATATTATCTGTAATTATGAACATTGCTTCAGGAAATTTATTGCGAAATTAAATAATTTCAAAAATGAGTGCAAAAGTAATTTTATATTGCATTGAGTTAAAAGTGAATACATTAGAATATGTTGAAAATGAATTTGATGTGAAATAATTTTTGAAATAATATTTTTACTGCTTTTTATGAGTTATATTTAACAGAGATGTAACAGAAGGTTTGAGGTTCAAGCTTTCGGTAGGGCTTATCATTTGTTTTCAGTATATTTTAACTTAAAATGAAAAATATTTTCTTTTTATATAAAATACAGTAAAAGCCTTCAAAACATTTTTTCTAAAAAAGTTTGTTTATGGCAAAGCACGTAAGGCATGTGATTAACATAATGAAAAACTTATAACAATGGCCTGACTTTTAGAACATTGGAATAAATAGAACAAAAATGATGAAAAAATAGCTGAAGATCTCATTCCTAATAATAATATAAAAAAGAAACCACAAGTGAAGTAATACATTATTCATAGTATAATTGCTTGAATTGCATGCCAACACATTCATTTACATAATTTAATGTTTTGTTTTTTATCTTCATTGTCATCATTTTCGTTGTCTCACTAAAGATAAACCAAAAATACTTTAACGCCAATTCATGCGACATATCTTGCAATAAATTCTTGCTCTGGAGTTTTTATGTCTGCCTATTCATCAGGAAAGATAACTTCAGATTTTGTAAAATACAAATTCAATTATGCACTCAGTTGTGTTTGCTTTCAAATAAGACTTTTTAACTTTGGATTTTTTATGGTACAAATGTCAGGCCTTAACATATCAGCTATTTTTTACAGTTACTGTACATATAATGTTAAACACAATACACACTAAACGTTATCAGTGGCTACAATTTGTCGCTATAGTTAATTAGAGTTCTCATTTGGAATTCTCTTCACAGAAACAGCATTTCAAAAAATTGCTGAGTTGTAGATGTTTTATAGAAAATTGAAAAATAGTTTTTTTTTGTAAAATACTTGAA
>JAUJYT010001036.1:0-13488 GCA_033996565.1 Nanhermannia nana
AAATATTATAATAATTGTTTATGCTTCACGACATGAATTAGCTTTTTTAATTAACAATAAATTATACAAAATCTGTTTTAATATGCGAACCCCATTCAAATGTTAATTTTTGATTGACTTTCTCCAACTTCCCGTTAAATTTACTTTTGAAATATTCTTTATTTAAATTAGAGTTACATTCATTTGATGACAGTTATGATTGAAAGTACTGTATCATACATATGACAATCAAATGCAAAAACTAATACAGTAGACTCTGGATATAATGAAAAACTTTAAGTAATAGAAATCAATTTATTATAACCAATGTTTGTGCTCCAGCACTAACCGAGCGCCAAGTCATCAAATTTGAAGGCTCTTTAACACAAATTTATTTTTTATATGGGCAGTAATTTGATTTGTATATTCATTTGCTAATCAAAGCTACTCACTAATGGAATGCCATTCAAATTAACGCTTTTAATACTATAAAAATATTTATACTTGCCTTAGAACATGAAAAATATGTAAATTTGTACTCGGGATCTGCCGATCACATAATATATAAGGATAATCCATTACTGTTACTGAATGTTTCCACTGTAAGTTATACTGTATTTAATTTAGCGAGTGATTCATTATAACGAGAGTATGCTAAACAATAAATTATAAAGTTTTGATTAAACATCCTTCAGAAAAAACAGGTATCAATTGCTCATTCGTCAAAATTTTTTTAACCAATATAACTCAAAAGCTGAGTTTGTCATATAGTTGAGGCTCCGATTACCTAAAATAATATTAATTGAGGTGCGCTTTCATTCTTGAAATTATTGTGTTCAATAAATTATAGTAATTGAGAAAAAATTGTAAAATCTATTTTGGATTTCAAGAAGAATTTAGAACAAAATTGTATTAAAATTCACGCTTTCATGATATGAAGATCAAAATACTTGAATAGAATGAAGTCAATTGAAGAACAGGTTATGTTATGTCTGGAGTATCAATACTTTTAGTGTCAGAAATAAAGCTTCAAAAGATGCAAAGACATCACAGATGTTTTGACACTTTAATTGTTATCACTATTTATAAAACATTAAAAGCAAACTATTTATTCATAGGCTATACAATTCCTGATTCACATGGCTTTAAAAAGAATTTTTGTTTGTCTGCCTCTCAGTCAGTCGAGACTAAAAGTATGTACCGTATTAGTAAAATAGGTTCTCAAAGATTTGTTCAAATTTTTAAAGAAAGTAAGCTTTGATTCACATTATCAATGCATGAATTGCTTTTGTCAGTCAAAATAATTCTTCTCAATAGAGTTTTGAGATTAAAAAAGTAATGTTTAAGAAACCATTCTTTTGTGCGAATGATTACTTTTGCTTTTCATTGCAAATAAGTTTAATAGACTTTAAAAGGGGAAAATTTTTCTATTAAATACTCACTTCCCAGTACTTAAACATTACTTTTATAAGTGACCTAAAAATTTTTGGGATCTTTTTTAGCCATCAATGCTTGGGATGATTGGTATGAGACCATCTCTTGAGGTCAAACGGATGTGTTTAATGGTTTCGTGTGATAGAACGCCTATGACTCTATGCATATTCAAGAGCTAGATATCGATCTATTGTGTAATTTTTCGCATTGTTATCTCCATTTAAAATTAGTGTTTATAACATATAAGCTAACCATAAGGTCATAAAAGGTTTAATACTCAATAAGAGTTTAGACAACCCATTGATTAATATAAAAGGCTTTTTAGTTTCATAATTGAATCAAAACTTTAAGCTAATAATCATGAAAATAGTTCTGGTTTTAAATATTTCAAATTATATCTCTTATGGAGAGCCTATTTATATCCTGTTTAGGAACTGTTTGATAGGCATTTCATGTGTTTTGATCAAAATGTTTGACAAACCTTTATATTTGACACAATAAAAACTCGATTTCCTTATTCTCAGTAATAGTATTTTCTCTCTTTTTATTAGTATTATTCTTAAACACACAATTCAGGCCTTGATTTTGAGTCCATTAACTTGTCATCTGAGGCTTTATTGCGCAAAATGTTTGCAAAATTTTCTAATTCAAAGCAATTACTATTTTATTATAGCAAAAAATAAATAAATAAAAAAATCCTTTTCTAAGCCAAACAAAAATTGATATCTCTTTAAGTCTCATTCAAATAGTGATGTTTTCAAACTTTTATTTAGAAAAGAAAATCTATTCTTTATGACAAAAAAAGCACTTGAAAATTGAATTCTTTTACTATTAAATTTGCATTAATTTAATAGTTGTAAAGATTTCAGATAATAAACTCAATAAACTTGTACAACAAAAATAAACATATAGGCAATCAGTACAATAACTCGTAGAGAAGATTTTCTGAAGTAAACTAATATGATATGCGTTACTCTCATATTAAAAATTGAAGTTCATAGAAGACAATTATTAGAAACTGATTAGAATACAAACGTATCATAAACAACATAAATTAATATCCGCACGCAATGTATATTTAATATCTGAGAGAAGACAATTAAATTTAAATAATACAAAACTATGCATTATTTTATAGCGAGAATGTATATAACAATTTGTTATAAGTTTAAAACTTAATAATTAAGGTTTAATTTTTTTAACACCTTTTTATTAAACAAGTATTAGAAGTGATTCGCTGTTACCCCAGATTTAACTATCAGTTAAACATTAATATAACTTAAAAAATGTTAAAAAAATATTTTGTTAAATAAGATGATCATTAATTAGGAGTTTAAGAGTGGATGAGAGTGATTGCGTGCACTTATTGGCCTCATTTTTTGCCCCTAACACTAAAACAGAGTCATTACCGAATCAAAGATGAATACAAAATTATATACAGATTTTTCGTCATTTAAATCGTAAAACTTATATTAAGATTTGAGTTCAACAAACCTGAACTCTTCTCTTATCTCTTTCGCTCTCTACGGCTCTCTATAAACTCTTATGACTCTTGAAACACGAGTTATTGAATCTCTACTTAAGCTTAAGCTTATTTTATAAAATGTATTATAAATAATAGCGTCTACTTATGGATAAATTTTTTATACATATTTTAAATCTATTGCCATTGTTTTCATCTATTTATCTTCAAAACTAGTTTATAATTGTTGGCACTTTTAATGTTAATGACAAAAAAACAATTTGAGAATATTTTTAAAAATTCTCGTTCAGTATACATATTGATAGTAAATAAAAATGAGTGCATAATAAAAAGTTTTCATTCATATATAAAATATATTAAAAACAAGAATAAATGTATTTATCGATATATCTTTTGAAAAACAGTTTGTTTTTTAGTTTTTAAAAATGTATTCATTCGTTTTTAGGCTGTTTTTCGGTTTCTTGACAATCAACGTTTTGAGGCCAATCACAAAGCAGTCTTTTCTCATCAAATTGTGTGCCGTTCGGACACGAAAACTTATAACTGCCTCCGAGATAGCATTGATAATAGATCTGCAAAGAAAAAACTCAAGTTAACTATATATTAAATTAACTAAATTATATACCAGACAAACAGTAAAAATAATAAATTCATATCATTAGCAAAATTGAACGATAAAACAGAAAAACAATTCATCTATTTTTGTTTCGCATGTTATGAAAAAAGCCGAAACGGTTTCGAGACTAATCTGATAGGAAATGCTTTATTGTATACAAAGCTGAAAATATAGTAATTTTTATGTTGAATCACTTAATTTTAAAGCACAAACCTCGCAATTATGCGCAAAGTCCGCATAATATCCTTGACTCCTCTTTTCGCACGAAAATTCAGTTACATCTGTGCTGTTATAGCTATCATTATCCATATTATCAATGTTTATGTCATCTTCTTTATCATCGTCTAATTTTTGTGTCTTCACTAATAAATTCTTTGAAACCTTCTGTGACGGCCTATTATTTCTGGTCTTAGTGTTGATTAAGTTTCCTTTTGGTCCCATTTCAAAGAATACACTTTGGCCTAACTGTACATAAATAGGTCTCTTCAGGGATTCTAACTGGGCGTCAAACTTAACTGCTGGGTAATTATAGCCGTCAATCGCTTGAGTGAATGATTCACTGATTTCACTATTTTGTGTTTCCTATAATTCAATGCAAAAAATAGTTATTCAAAATCCAATTATATTATAATTGATTAGTTTAATTGGAATTTAATGATAGAAATTGATTGAATCTCTTTATGCAAAAGCATAGAAATTATGTCATATAATATTTATTTTCAGATATAAACTCTGTTTCCTTTTAAATGATTAATTGAGAATAAATTACTACAATTGTCTGTAATGAAGAGTCTGTAGATATAAGTTACCAGAGTTTAGTCGACATTAATGGTCATGAATAGTACGGTAGGGTTTCAGTGATAAATCATAATTTAGTATATAATTATTTCAGCATAACGTGTGAAATCAGTTATAAAAAAGTATCATAATTTTGTTTTATAAGTTACATTCACATTAAAAAGTTATTGGGTCAACAAATTTATAAATAAAGAAAAAGTATACGATCAATACCGGTATGTTTAGCGGGATTTTACATGTGGTTAAAATTAATTTTCTATTAAAAGATACATTTCCAGTAAAGTATCTGATTATAAAATACAAAAAAATTCACATTAAGCTAAAAAAATTCACATTAAGCTAAAAATAAATTAATCTTTTTTACAGTTGCAGTAAATCAGTATATAAGGGACAACATTTTTGATGAGTTTTTAGATGAAATATTTGATAATAAAAATAAAAATATATAATTATCAAGTGTTCAGCGATACATAAATTAGTTTTTTGGATCATTAATCATAAATCAGAAACTAATTTTCAATTAAATTTGTAAATAATTGATGAACACATAATTTAATAAGTAGTTAGGTTTTGGAGTGACAGTAAAACAAAACCCCCTTTATATAGGGCCGCCTTAATATCGCGTGCATAAGTTTACTCGTGATAATTAATTAATGACAATAAGCCCTTAGCTCTAGAATATGTTACACTTTTAATATGAAATGAACCTATATAAATTGAAATGCCATAAACCCTTATTTCCATACCGTGATGAGCATGCTGACCACATCAAGTGCGTGCGATTTTGATGAAAAAGGGGTGGAGTGAGCGCTTTTTAAGTGTAACTTTCCACTAAAATCAACACAAATATATTTCTATTCTTTTCCGGGGTATTATCAAAACTTTTTGTAACATTTTTAAACCAATTTATTTGAATTATTAAAAAAGTTTTTAATTTAAAAGTAAACAAAAAATAAAATCTTTCCAATAAAAAACACAATTAGTTTAAATAATAGCTACTGTTTGGCAAAAGTGTGAAAAACATGTTTTACGGTTCATTTATTCATTTAATATTATATTTCTATTTTTCTGAGATTTGTCATATCGGGTGATGGATTAATGAGAATAATCGTGAGTCGTATTAGGTGTGGTCAGTCTATGGTCATGGGTATATTTAATCAATTTAAAATTAAAAGCATTTACGTGACGCACCAGTTTCGTTATATTTTAACTCAAATATATATTTATTGTGAGAGTATTTGTAGAAATTTTACAACATTTGAACTTTGATAAACATAATCTAATTAAGGAAAAGTTAAAATTAGAAAAAATGTAACTTTCAATAAATTTTGCAAAACTCTATTGTTTACAATCAACGATTTAGTAATCTGTTAGTCACCTACAGTAGAAGTCGTCTGTATAATAAATATTGGGTTTGAAAGCAAGCTATCATGTAAATTGAGCCGCATTGAGTCCGTTGCAATTTTAATTATAATTTTTCACGATTTCTCGAGTTAAACATTTTGAAAATTGGATTTTCTCTGATAATTCATTTATATAGAGTACAGGACATACGTCAGTAGAATTTATCTGAGCTCAAATTATATGATACCAATTTTACCCTTAGGATAGTTACACTACTTAAAAATAATTAATAAGTAGAGTTTGAACTAAAAACAGTAATGATTCTTCAAAATATGAATGGATCCCAACTAATGGTTGGGCACTCAACGACCTAAACGTTTTAAACTATTTTAATGCTTTAATTCACTAAAATGTCGCTATTTTTCATATTTTGTTTTAACTAAACTTTCACTAATAAGTTGAGGTAATATTATATGATTATTACCTCATATAATAGGTTTCAGGTATTGTATTAAAAACTCAAAATTAATTTCAAAATATTTGTTTTATAAGAGTTATTAAAAGTTTTTATTAAAGCTCCTGTTTTAAGCAGTCAGGTCACGCATTAGTATTAAAAAGTACGTGAACTTAACTATAAATATCTAAAAAGCTATAATTTAGTTAATAAGGTTCAATACCATAATGAAGAATAATGGAAAAGTTGTGACAAGTTTTATATAAATGAGTTCTTCGTTCACTGATATTGAGAGCTATAGTAAACTTGAATTCTAATGTTTGTTATTTCAAAGGATAATATTCTCTTCTTATGCAAATATAATTGGCTTTACTTCAAAAGAAGTTTTGCTCCCATTTTAAGCGTAATGAAAATTAATTCAAATTTTCTCCTAATTTCCCCTTCACTTAAACATCTAATTTAGAGTAACATCTCTTTAAGCATATATTAATTTTCATATCTTTTGAGTTTCAAACTGAGCGATGATTTTCTTATGCAAAAATCTATTTATAAATTATTATATAATATTTTGAAAGCATTTAAATTTTAAATTATTTATCGGAAAAGCAAATTTTCTACCGTTATGTAAATGTCTTGTAAATGAATATAAAAAGTTAATTTGTTTTAGAGATTAGACAGAAAATAAAAAGTCATACATAAGTATGAATAGCCATCAATTGAATGGAATGAATGAATAATATTTTGAATGTATTTTTGAGATTTTTTTGAGATTTGTTTTGAATAACTATAAGCAACTGCTATATTAAATGACTTGTGTTTGATATTTAGATTGACATCAGAATTATTAATAAATCCGACTTTTAAACCATTAAACTCACAGAGAGAATGCAAAAGAAAATATAAAATTAAAATAAACTTAAAAATAACTTCACAAACACTGCAACATGCAATTATTCTTTGATAATACATTAAATTTTCAATTTGATTCCCATTTTATTATATAAAAGTGTATCAAATATAAGATCTAAGTTTGTCCTGATTTTGAAGCGATAATAAACTCTTTTGTTTATCGTGAAAACAAAACTAAAGTTAAGATCTATATAAAAAGCAATAAAAAACAAAAGTTTGCTAACACAGAGTGAGAGAAGAGAGTTAAGTAGAAAGAGGATTAATTAGATTAATGATGTTATTGTCTTTGAAAGGCTAACCTTATCATCATATTGTTCGACTTGATCCACATTCTTATCTTGACCGCCAATCTGTTTGCGATACAGACCGGTCACAACATACGTCTTCAATGGTTGTTGTTGAGGTGATTGATAACTACTCATCGGAATTTGTTCAGTATTAGTGATATAGGTCTTTGTCTGTCCAATAGCACCCAATTTCTGGTCTTCGGAGAAGTAACTGGAAGGCGATAAAGGTCTGACAGCTGTATTATAATCAAAATCAATGGCTACAGGTCTACGATTGGTTGACAGATCGGGTAAAACTGGTACTTGTCCTGGAAGTAACTGAATCATACTTGACCCCCCATTTGACCCCCCATTAGAAACTGGAACTTTTTCTGACAAAGACTGCGTAGAATAGCCATTAGATGAAAATATTTTGGACGGCGATAATGGGCTCAGTAGTGATTCCGGTATTTTTGACTGGGATGAGCTCTGTGACGGAGATGAATATTGAAATAATGATTGAGGTATTGAATCGTATGTTTGCGGCAGTCTTTGTGCTAATGATTGACTGAATGAGTCGTCTCGAGTATAAGTTAATGGTGAAGAATACTGATCGGTAGTTGATTTGTGAAAGAAGCTGTCAATTGATTTAACTGTTTTTGTGTGGGACTTATAATTATCTTCATCTTTATTGTCTGTTTCAGTTAATCCTCCGATATTGAGGGGATGTCTCTCTTTACTCGAGGCCATCAAATTCTTAAGTGTATTAACAAGTTGTTTATCATAAGGATCTTTAGCATATCCTTCGAGAGTGTCTTCACTCGAACCCTCTTCTTGTTTGACGATCTCCTCTTCATTAGTAGCCTTTCGATAAACATCTCCGAGGTTTACATACTTGTGCTTAACTATATGCTCGTTATAGTTATCCGATAGATCTCTTACTGGGCTTATTATTTCACTGACTGGCGGCAAACTTTGTAACGGACTCTTATATTTCTCACCAGAACTTGACAGTGGCATGTCTTTCAGATAACGCGGGGGTATTGTTGGACTCAATGTGTCTGAAGGTGGTTGTGCGCCGTATACATGTCGTATTACATTTGGAGTTCTAAGTACTGTCTTCACTTTGTGATGGGGGGAATCAATATGTCTTTCTTCATAATCCAGCTGTTCCTCATTCTGTGGTTGTCTTTCTGGTTGTCTTTCCGGTTGTCTTTCCGGCTGTCTTTCCGGTTGTCTTTCATATTCTCTTTCTGGTAGTCTTTCGTTTTGTCGATCAGGGTATCTCTCATTCTGTCTTTCGGGATATCTTTCATTCGGGTTTTCAGCATATCTAACATTTTGTGGTTCGGGATATTTTTCTGGCAAATTTATGGGTTCTCTTTGTGGTGCTCTGTCGTCTACTAGCCTAATAGACGGTGCTCTGTACCCATTTTTACCGACCGGCTTATCGTGGAACAGTTTCGGTGCCGGAATTAATTTCATGCCATGCGTAGGAAATTTGGGTTTTGGAAAATAATTCTAAAAAAAGTTTTCAATTTGATTTTCTAATGAATAAACACAAACATTCCTATAATAAAAGCTATAATTATTTTCATTACATCTTTGTGAAAATTCCTGTCTTTAGGATGAAAGCCTCCGCCCACTAATAGTAATAGAAATCATACACATTATTAGTATTTGCGGTGAAAATTTCAAAATTCAATACTTTTTTGATTCCAGTTTTGCCTATCATTTGCATATTTGGCTTTATGTTTGAGTCGATCTCTCAGTTCTTTGTGATTGATGAGTAGGATAGGAATCCGAAGTGGGGCTCCACTACGATTAGGATTACGTAAGTTTATCTTATTGAAAGGTATCGCACCATTGATGGCTGCAGTCGCGATCGCTGCCACCAAATCTTCCATAGGCAATCCCGCCTACAATCAAATAATTATAACCCAAATGAACAAAAATAAACTACAAAGTCATTATTTTTTATTATCGCGATAATAGGTGCTAAAAATGATTTTAATTGGAGTTTTACTTTATCTTGATTCCAAACTTCTTATTAGTATTAATTTATTCAATTATTTAATGAATATCTCATTAAGTTTTTATTTATTTGCGAGAAATAAACTCTATTATTATTGAAAGAAAAGGTAATGTTTTCTTTGTCTCATTTCAAAAATACTACAGGCCTAAGGCTAGCACTGGCTAAAAGTTATAGAAATTTAATAGATTTTTTATTTATCTAACTATAGGTGCGGTATTTCTAGTAATGGTTAGAAATTTATAAATTCATAGTTATGTTTAATTAAAATTGAGAGTTATTATGGGTAAAGAAGAATTCCTAATGAGTATTCTCACCCATTTTTAGACTGCATATCATTATTCTTTTCTCAGGAATAATCTAATTATGGTTTTGATTCACATCCTATATATTTCACTCTTGTTTTATCATTAATAATAACACACATTATGCATAATGAGATTTGTTAAAGATTTATAAAGGATTTTATCGGATTATATTATATTAAAATATGATTAAGCATTCAATTATTTCAATTAAGATTGTAATATATAATTCAATTGAGATAAGAATAAAATTGTTTTAGTTTTTGGTTTTTAAAGTTAAAAATAGAGTTTCATAGCATTGAAAAATAAATATTAAATGCATTTACAGATAGAAAAGATTAACTTTTAAGGTAACCTTTGATATGATAAAAACTACAAGATTTATGATTATTAGCATAGAAAACAAAACTTTATGAATAGGATGTTATTTAAAAAGCAATTCAAAAATTTTCTTTTGAAAATAATTTTTCTCTCAGTTATGAATAGTCTGGTAAATAGATTATAGGCATAGTTAAGGGAAAATTAGTTCAGACATCTATAAAAAAATTTTACGTTATTGAGCGTAAGTTGTTTGTGGTTAACGATAGCGCTCCTAAAGAAGCCACACACATATCATGATTATAAATGGCTTTTTGGTCAGTTATTTGACATATATTTTGTTGTTATATATGCCTCATGTTGTCGAGACATCAAATTTGTTCTAAAAGTTCTCATTGATATTGAAAAATAGTCTCTATTTTTAGATTTAGAATAAAATTGTTCTCAATATACAAATATTTCTTATGATCTTAATCTGACCCCAGTTTTGAAAATGAGCTGAACATTAAGTTTACTGAAGACCTGAAGCATCATAAAGTGCGCTTCATTTCCATAGACAAGAATTTGAAGTATATATATATTGAATGGACTGTTAGTTTACTTTACTGTTAGTTTAAACTCATTCTTGAACCTCTTCAACAAGTTTAACGCCTACAAGATATGAAACAAAACCATAATTTACGACCTTTATTATCATGTTCTACACGACAGATGTGGGATATATTACTACAAATTTAATACATATCTTCGATAAAAATCTTAAGCTCTATTTGGTTTTCATAATTTCATGACTTTCTTTGTTTTGTGTAATGAAAACGATAATCATATTAATTATAGAATAGAGTTATTTTTTAGGGCAAAAATTTTTTCTGTTTTCATTTCGGAATGTAATTAAATTCAATTTCTAGATGAAAACCGTGAACTTAAATAATAGTAATTATTTAATACTAGTAATAATACAAGTCAGAGCTGAGAAAATAATTGTTTGCTTTTAAATAGCGATACTGTTAATGGAACCGCAATTAGTTATTTAGGATATCCCTATCTGTCTTTCAATTGAATTTAATTGGATTGTTAGCCAGCGTATAAAATTAATAATGTATGCCTTTCGAGTACATCTATTTATACCTAGTATTAAGAAATAATGAAAATAATAATAATTTGGTCACAAATATAGACATCGAAAGTTCACAGAAACGACTGAGAGAAAGCTTTTGTTTAAGTAAAATCACTTTTCAGTGACTTACTATTCAAGTAAAATGACTTTTACTATTCAAGCGTATAATTTTTGGTCTGAGTTCAAAAATAAAGCATTTTGTTTCTATTAACGGTTATAAAAATTTAATGAGACATCAAAATTGAAGTAATAGCTCTATTGAAGTTTCAATTTGACTCCATATAACTTAAGTCTAGAAATAGTGAATGTATATCATATTTTTATTGCTTACCCCACGATATGGTTGGGAATTAATAAAAGACGCATAAATCAAAGTCGTTATCACTGAAATGCACATAAAGGCACATAAAAACAATATATTAAAACATAATTAATATTTCAAGCATATTAATGAAGCTAAATATGAATATCACTTTAAAAATTGGTCATAAAATTACTCAAATTCTCACCAAAATAAATAATAGAGATATGCATTTTTGAAATGAAAATAAAAGTTTTTATTCACTAAACAAATATATTGATTAAAACTTATTAACAAAACTTTTCCAAGTGTTCAACACATACAAAAAGTTATTTCTCTTAAACAAATTTGAACAAAAAATAAAATAATAATAACAATCAGAGTAAAAGTTTTCACAGAATTAAGAGTTGGTCATTACATCTCTTAACAGAGTGCTTAGAGTCTAACAGTTAGAGTCTAATAGTGATAATGCATTGGAAAAAAATTTAGGTTTCAGACCAGCTCTCACTGGAGACTAAACAACTTTTGCTCGCATGCAACTCAAATCAGACTATTTTTGTAAAAACATTTTACATATAGGGGAATACAGTCACTATTCGTTTGTACTCTTTTAATATGCGCCTATTTAGAAAAGATGAAAAAATCTAGTACTGGCTGTTAGAAAGCCCGCAGCTATAACTGCAAAAAATGGTGCGATGCGCTCTTTATGTCATCAATGCCGAGGGGATACCAACTGAAATATTTTTTTAATTTTTTTATCTATTTACTTATACTATATCTCTGTCTCATCTCTAAAGTTCGATTACCTAATGAATGGTAATTGGATTACTTGTGTTGTAAATTATCATGAAATGAAATGAGATTTTCAGGAAATTTAATTATTTTTTATAAGAACTAGAAATACAATGTTTTTTGCTTTTGTTGTTTTTGTCAAACTTTTCAACTTTTAAACTAAAACAAAAAGTGAATTATTTTCCTGCAAATCAAAGACTGGCCCGAAATAAATGAATTGTCGGAAACTAGAAATTATAATTATAAGTAATACTTAAAATCTATAAACACATTAATTTTATTTATTTATCGGAAAAAATATGTCTTCAAAAACTTATGATCGACTTTAGATTAGAAATTATGAACAACTTATTAGTTGAAAAACAGTATATTTGAGTGCTTGTAATTGGTTTTATTGATAAAAAAGCATATCAGAAAATTAAATAAAAATAAAAATTTATTTAATTAAAAAGTCTTTATAAGCATTGAGTATTGTTGAGATTGAATGAGAATTAAATAAAAAAACATGGAATACAACTTCACTAATCTCTCTCTCTCTCTCTCTCTCTCTCTCTCTCTCTCTCTCTCTCTCTCTCTCTTTCTCTCTGTTTTTATGAAAGGCTAACCCATTAGATGATCGTTGCACTCGAGTGAACTACTCTATAATTATTATGCTCTCAACCTGTGTTGCAATATTGTTAAAAAACAAGTCAATGCCTATATGAATGGTGTTATGCTTGGCAGTCAGTCGGTGGCAAAACTAGATCATACTCTTCTTTATCCGTAAATGCAAGTTAAATAATGTAATTCTCTTCGCGTAAATGATATCTCACTTTTACCTCCGGGTCCTTAAAACGCTTGGGTTTAAAAACTTTGTCAGTTATTCATAAAGCTCTGCCATTTATAGTTTTGTTCAATAAATTTAAAGCTTATTTAGAACCCATTCTGTTATATTTAATTAATACTGCAGTCATTTATTTCTCAAGTTTATAGGGTTTGGAGTGAAAAATCCTATTTTTCTGAATTAGCTATTGTTAGACGTGATAACAGTTAATTAGTCTCTGACACTAACGCAAATTTTTTATAAGTTCAAGTATTAAAAAAGGGTTATAAAACATTTTATGCAAATAAGTTGCTATTTTCAGCATTATATTCATAAGGCCTTTGAGTGCAATACCAAAAGGCTTAATAATTTCTTTCAAAATAGAATATTTATTAATCATATTTTGCCAATAAAAGCTATCGGATGATTAATTGTGAGACTTTAGTCTTCATTTAAGTTCAAGACACAAACGTGAATGGAATTGATGGGCACTTTTTCATAATCTATTTGTAATTTTAAATAAAGAAACAATAACAAG
>JAUJYT010001037.1:0-13473 GCA_033996565.1 Nanhermannia nana
AAAACAATAATTATATGATTGAAGATAAAAACAGAAATAGATTGCAATTAATTATTAAAATTAATATTAAAATTAATGCGCAATTGTATTGAATGAGAGACCGGCGGAATGGCTCTGAATGGCTGAGAGCGCTCGTGAATGCGTTTCAATTGCGTGGCATTGACTGGCATTGAGTGCATTCATTCATGCAATGAGTGTATGACTTGTATGACATGTATGTGTGTATACATTGACTGCATTTCAATATTTATATAAGTATATAGCAAAACGTCAAACTCGTCCCGCATTTATTTAACACAAACACTCACCGAATGCGTCGAAAACACACTTCTGGTCACTCTTGAGCTCATACTTGACACTCAAATCATCGGCTAAATTGAGATTTGTTTCATCGAAACAATCAATTCGGGCTTTTTTGGTACGCGTCGGAGAATCGCTTCCAATCACCTGATAGTTGTCCGCCATTTTGTGATAGAGATGTGCGCATACACTATACATAACTGCCAGAGCTGTTCACAATATACCGGAAGATAACTATTCAAAAGCATACGTCTTCAGGCTATCAAATGATTCGCATCTTTTTAAACCCATTTTTCAAATTTTAGACGAAATTTTATTTTATTTTTTTGTCTAAATGTGTTTTAACACATAATATCTGAACATATTTTAAGTTTTGGTTCACATGTCTATTAAATAGTTTTGAATTAAAACTTTTTCTAAAGTTATATAACTTTTGACAAACTATTAAATAGTTTTGAATTAAAACTTTTTCTAATTGAATGTTATTTTTAATTATTATAATTAATAGAAAATATAATATTAAAATCTGTGATCACAATAACCAGTATTTCTAAAAGACTGACAGAGTGTTAGTCACAAAATTGAGAACTTTTTTGAATAGAAACTAAAAAAGTTGAATCAAAGTTAAATACAAAATGGGTGTCAAAAGGGTCGGGGGTTTACCGTTATCTTGAATTTTAAAAAATAAAAAATTACAAAAAACCTTTGACAGAGTGGATTTAATGAGTGTGAAGAAGTATATGAATACTATACTATGCTATGCTATGCTATACTTATACATATACTATGAGCACAATCTACCCGTATTGTGGAAGTTAATAAATTGCCATTAATTCTGTGTGCATTGCATATAAATGAATGAACATATATTTTTTGGCTCAAATGTTTGGGCAAATCTCATTCAATAAGTTAGGCATCGCATCAAACTTTCAAAATTCCAAAATTCACTTAAGTACAGCCTATCCTCTTTCCAATCGTTAACTGAAGATTCTGTACTAAACTAAAGCATATGAAAAGTTTTAATCAAGTTTTATAACATATACGTTTGATGAATTTTATAATCGGGACTCAATTTTTTTAAATATTTTTTTATATATATTGAATGTCTTAAAGTTATTCCTCAAAGAGTGGAACACACTTTTATATACCTAACAAAAATTGGCCAGAAGTTGACCAGAAGTGGACAGGATTGGGGTAATTTTGGTATCGATGAACTCAGCTCTGCCAACTCAATTCCAAGATGCATCACACCTAGGGTGGGGCATCGGGAAAACCGATAGACCCATTCATTCTAATGCTCACACATCAAAAGTAACATAAGAAAAGTTTAGGAAAAACACTAAAACTTTACCATAAGTGCAGATCTGGTACTGCGTCACCTCTAACTACTTCCAGAATTAAAAAATATTCTTACCATTCATGTTATAGCCTTTTGTCCATTTAAATAGACAATAAATTTTTGATTTTCTCAGATTAAAAATAATTTTTCTCCAATTCAATTATGCTTTGAACTCGTGTTGATTCCGTTCCGAGAACAGAATCAACGCTACTGTGCTTGTGAGGCATTATATTACTGTATGGGCTCAAATAAACATGGCTTTGCAAATACTGTCATGTATTGGGTTAACGATAGTGTTTGCAGTCAGGAAACATGGAATGGAATTAGAAAAATATGTGTGGAATTCAAATGGAATGGAAGGCTTCTAAAACTTTGATTACTAATTTCGATCATAAGATGCTTTTTTATAATTAAAATAAGGGTTCAGAGAAATAACCAAAGGGGAGGATAAAAAGCACGCAACTAAGTAAGTAAATTGCATAAAAGTTTTCACTTTTATTCAATTGTAACTTTAATTTAAATATTTCTCATATTTTATTATCTCAATTAAGGGATTTATTGATTGCAATTATTTTTAAATATTAGGTAAAAATTTGAAAGTAGACAAAAGTTTTTTCTAAGAAATCTTTTCAAAAAATGTGTGATTAAGCACAAAAATCATCACTAAATAAGCAAAGCATGAGACGCATGAGACAAACTCGCACTTTTACAGCAAATATACATTTGCTTATTATCCGTCCTTTGGTAATAAAATTTACTCAACTTTGTAATTTAATACACTTGAAGATAAGTTATGATATTTCATCGCTTGGATGTTATTCTTAGTGAAGAGCATAAGCTATTTTTGCGAGCTTTAGCTTGAGCTTCGAGCTTGAGCTTCGAGCTTAGTTTGAGTTTTAGCTTTAGCTTAATAGTCAAAGCTTGAGCTTATTGTAAAAATATCACCTATTAATGTCATTCAAAGCATTAATTTTCAGTTTAAATGTTTGTCTAATGTAGTGTAGAGCATAAGCTCAAACTTGTCTTTTGCTCTACACTAGTCTAATGAATAAAATACAATAATATAATTAAAACTAATGATTAAATGCTCTGAAAGTTTGTTACCCTTTTTAAAATTTAATACAAAAACTAAATAAAAAGAGGCCCAAAAGTTCTTAATTGCGAGCTTTAGCTTTAGCTTCCGATGTATGAGTTTGAGCTTAAGCTGGCTCAAGGTATAGCTTAGCTTATGCTCTTCACTAGTTATTCCATTTTCAAATGAATTGATTGTGAAATGAATAGTGAAATAGAACATAACTGTCATCACTTCTCTCACAAAAGCCGTATCACAAATAGTTTAGAAATAAAAGTAAAACTAACCAAAAATGCAATTAAACCCTTTGTCAACACATTATCTGTTTGAAAAGCTATGCCGCACAGCACCCAAAACTAGAAAAAGTAAGAATTTATGCGTAAGAAGAATATTCTTTAATTCCTAAGAACTTTACGCAACTTTTTTCTAATCAATTCAAATTTGACTAAATCTCAAATTGAAGCCAATCGTTGATTAAATGAAGAAATTCATTATTAATGAAATACAATATTAGTGGTTTAGATGCGATCGAAACTTAATTAAAAGTTTTTAAACGTAAGAACCAGTCAATAGTTAAGCACTGGTTAAGCATAAAAACTTCAATTCTTGCACATAATTAGTGTATAATAAATGGGAATAATGTTTACTTTCTTATAGACCACGCCTTCTATTCGCTTACGATATTGATATCTGTTTTTCTGTCACATAAAAGATTATCTTTAGTTTTGGTTAATATCTGACAAATAAATTCATTTGTTTCAATGTTTCATTTTCATTATTGAAATGGTTTTAATAATTGTTTTCCAATTATAAACATAATCTGTGTTTATTGTGATTCAAGTCAACAAAACAATGTCTGACTTAAGACAACGTAAGGGTGAGGGAGACTGTCATTCAGTTCAGGTATTCTTTTGATTTGTATTTATAAATATATTCATAATTATATTCAAAATTATATTCAAAATTTGTTTGTTTTCTAAATTGTCTCAAATCTTGAATAAGAGTTTCAATCACTTTATGCGTAAAACATTGAAAATCATTGAAATATAGTTTTGCACAAAAAAATGAAACCATTTTCAAGACTAGACTCGCATTCAATTAATTGATAACTTTTTCCTTAATAAATATTTTCATTAAAATTAAATTCAAACCAAACTTATAATAATTATCGCATTCAACAGACAATCATTTTTTGATAATTTTTTTAAAGACTTAATTGACTGAATGTTAACACTTTTGATACGAATTTATTTATCAAAAGTAATGTTGAGATTAAACGACTCATAAAATACGAAAATAGCGTTTCATTTGGTTTAATAAAAGTCTACAAAAGTCTAAACTTCAGAACTTTGAGAAAATTTGATTTTTATTTATAGACTCAGATAAAGGTTTAGCTCATAAATAATTAATGAGGAAAAGTTTGACTAAAAAATGATAATTTTAATGAATAGACCGCTCATAAGGATAGTCCGCACTCTCTGAGGAAAATGAGTTCAGAAGCAGTGGACTCAGAAGATGACAAATTTCCCGATGATTCAAATATAGAAGATCTGGTCAAAGAACTGCCTCAGGCTTCGGACAAAACTAATGTTATTTTGGATAAAGTGGTGGCGACATTCCCAACCAGGTTCTCATTACTTTTAGATAATGATCACCTAATCGACAATCAATTAATTAAATTTATTTTAGTCTATTATTAATGAATATGTTGTTAACCATTTAGATGGAGGAACTATATCGTCCGCACCATATTCACTCTTGTGATGGTCGGTGGCTTTTGTTTAATCATATATTGTGGTCCTTTAGCCTTAATGTTTACGGTAGGCTTTTCTCATGGGGTTTATGTGTTACCAACTTTACTAAATTACAATATGTATATACAGTATTGATATTTATATATGTTTTACATGTCTAGACTCTTTGTGTTCAAGTAAAATGTTTTCAAGAAATAATAGCAATCGGATACTCAGTTTATCGCATTCATGGGTTGCCGTGGTTTCGGTCATTGTCGTGGTATATGTTAATCACTTCCAACTATTTCTTTTATGGCGAGAGTTTAGTCGACTATTTTGGAGTTCTTCTCCATAGAGCTGTAATTTTTATTTTAATCAAACAAAACAACAAAACAATTCTTAAATAACTTTTTTTATCAACAATTTCTAGAACTTCATGCGTCCTCTCGTTACATACCATCGATTTATTTCCTTCAGTTTGTATTTGGTTGGGTTTGTTTGGTTTGTGTTAAGTCTGGTCAAAAAATATTATATGAGACAGTTTTCATTGGTATTACTTTTTATTTAAATTTAATTTATTATTTAAAAGTTAATTAATTAATCGATTGATTGCTAGTTTGCATGGACTCACGTGACTCTACTAATTGTGGTCACGCAATCATATCTAATAATGCAAAACATGTTCGAAGGACTGATTTGGTTCATAGTTCCCGTTTCAATGATAGTCTGCAACGATGTTATGGCCTATTTGTTTGGCTTCTTTTTCGGAAGGACTCCACTCATTAAACTTTCGCCAAAGAAGACATGGGAAGGATTTATTGGGGGAGGAATTGCGACCGTTATCTTAGGAATGATTGTAAGCTATATTTGTTAAATTGTTTTTTCTATTTAATAAATGATTCATTTATATAGTTTTCGCATCTTTTGTGTCACTACAAATTTTTTGTTTGTCCGATCGAATATTCAGAAGACTTGGAGAGGACTACTATGGACTGTATTCCTTCAGCTCTGTTTCAATTAACTGAATATCATTTGCCGACTGAAATGGAGTATATTTTGAAAATAGTGAGTGACAGTCACTTTCAATAAACAAAATTGATTGATGTGTTCGAACGGCTTTATTAGTATTAAGGATTTCTTTGAAATGTGTTTAAATGAATTCACTATTAATAGCATTGGTTTAAACTTTAAAACCTTTTTAGAGACCCATTTGTTTATAGCTTATAAATGCATTTTTATATAACTTAGTGTTAAATTTTAGGAATTCTTTTAAAAATCTCTTAATTACTATTGAAGGCGTTGGAGTGCATTGTGTTTAGAATGAGAATAATCTTTCATTTGAATAAACATTTGTTTAATTTACAGTTTAAATTACCACTAACTGTGACAATGTATCCGTTTGTTCTTCACTCGCTTTCGCTATCATTATTCAGTTCAATCATTGGTCCGTTCGGAGGCTTCTTCGCGAGTGGTTTTAAGAGAGCTTTTAAGATAAAGGATTTCGGAGATATAATTCCAGGTCACGGCGGGATTGTTGACCGGTTCGACTGTCAGTATTTAATGGCGACATTCGTTAACGTATATATTTCTAGTTTTATTAGAGCCCCAAATGCTTCAAAGCTGTTCTCAATTATTCTTCGACTCAAACCTGATGAACAGCTTAAAGTCTTTGAACTTCTAAGAGATCACATAAATTCTAGCAGTCTATTGAACTCAATCTAGAGTTTAATTGTTTTTTTCTGAACAAAAAAATATCATTTTTTCAAACATTTTGTTTCATTGAACAGTTAATTAAATATCGGTATTTAAATAATAATAATACTAATAATGCATTTGTTTTGTAGTTTTGAACATTTCCATTAATTTTTATTTTTTAACAAATATTCGTTTCATATTTTTTTGGGAACAAAAGCAAAAGTTGATTATCTGTTGAAACAATTTGTTTGCGATCAATATATGACTTATCGTAGAGATCGATATGTTTTATCGAACTAGTCTTTTATTGTTGATTTAGTTTATTATACATTAATAACTAAATGTGTTTTCATAATAATAATAAGTTTATGTTAAGCAAAGTTAGTTTCAAAGACTTGTAAGCTTTGAAAGCTTATAATATCAATAGTTATCAATTATGTTATTAATTGATTCGATTATCATTGTTGTCGTTAATAAGTTATGAGATTAATTGTTGCAAAATTATAAAATAGATGAGTCTGAGTGTAAATGCTTTAATTGTTTGTTACCTTATATTTTCTTATTATACTATTTAATTACGGTTGTTGTCAATTATTTTGAATACTGTTAAGACATTAATTTACTGTAATTGTTTACAGTATATCATATTGTTTTAAATTTTATATCTATGAGCTTAACAGCCAATGTATTACTTTATATCCAGTCTTTATGATGTTTTTAGTTTATTTAAAAATATCAAAATACTTATTACAAAAAATATTGATCTCTAAGTAATTTTCATCTATTTATTGTATTGCATTTCTCACTCAGATTGTCTGTGCTTTAATGTAATTAAAAATACAAGTTATAAATTAAAAGTTTTCATTACGTTTATTAAAATTCAATGCTTTTGAACAAACATTTAATAATTAAAAGCAATCATTGAAAAAAAGTGATATCAGTTCAGAATTTCAAATCATGTTATTGAATAAGATGAGTAAAAGTGTTAAAAAGCCAGTTATTCGTCGGCGTCATCTATTTTGGGCGCCAAATAGTAACGAATGTATCCTATAGTCGAAGGATTTTCTTCATCGTTATCGCTTATGTTGTACTCAACGACTAGTTTTAAATGAAAGTTAATTACAATTATTTGTTTTGCTAAAAGAGGTCAATAAATGATTGAAAGGCACCTAAAGGTACGTCAGGAGACATAGAGAGTGAGACTTGGGATGAGAGTGGAGTCGCTTTTGCGAAATGACTCAAATACTTGAGTGCGAACGACTGGACCAACGCCTCCTGCATACTGACAGTCACCGACTCCTCCGGTTTGTCTGCGTTTGCCGTTTGAGACAAACGAATAGAACCCGAACCTAAGTCACCACTGGCTGCGAATCTGACCCCATCTTTAGCGCAAGATATGGTGACCGCGTCTCCGATTTGACTCAAATCACGACAAATGCGTTGGAACTTATTTGACGGCATCTTAACGGTCACGTTATATGTGGTGTCCTTTCGGTTCATATTAATTACGATTACTTTTATGAAAAAAAACAAAATATACTGCAAGTACTGACCGGTATTCCTAAGTATTCTGCGTCCAAATTCATTAGTTTGATCTCATATTCAGACACTTCTGCTTCGTCTTTATATAGGAATCAATTGATTGTTAATTAATTATACATTAAATACAAAATATTCAAAATAAAATTTAAAGTCCATTACTTTGCGCCTCAAATAAAAGCACAATTTTATCGCTTTCATCGCCAGCTTTGATGGTAATGATGTCATCATTTGCCGCACATTTCATTATCTTTGATAAACTGTTAATACAAATAAAAATATAATTAAAATGATTGGAAAAGTATTGGATTGAATGGAGAGCAAGACATGAAGACAATGAAAGACAAAGACATAAAGAGATAAAGACCTCAACAAATTCATGCCAAGCGTTACGTTTCGATCGCATCGGTATTTATCGAATCCGTCGTTATTAAGAGAGACAGAGACGAGACTAACATGACTGGTGTCCATGGCCTGTAAGCTCATCCCGTTTGGAGAGCAGTCCCAACTCGCCTCTGTCACCAAGTCTTTGATCGCGTCCAAGATCTTCTTCAATATACTTCCCTGAATAATACGCGCCTCAAACATGTCTTTCGATTATATTATTTATTAATTACTAATTATTATTATTATTATATATAAGTGAATACAGATATCTATTGATTCACCTTCTCTTATATTTATGACAATAAATGAAACAAATAAAGCGGGAATTATATTGCGCGAGAAGTCTGTAATACAACCGATATATCGATTATCGCTAAGGGTTAGAGAGTGTCGAAAATTATTTCAATTTAACTTTTTTATCTTTTTATATTAGATTTTCGTTTAAATCTCAACCCTTTTATGTTTAAGATATTTGCAATTTTATCAAATAATCAAATCTATTTAATAATTATTTTAATATTAAATAATTAAAAATATTATAAGTTTTAAATATTTAGATATTTTTCATAAACGGATCGCAAATGTATATCGATATTAATATTAATACGTAAGGTATCACTCATTCATATATTACGTCCAATAATTTTAAGCATTAATTGAAAATAAAGTCGTATTCATATATGAAACACAACATCGAAGGCATTTAAAGTGATTGTTCATAAAGAATGTCCGGAAGATAAGTGAGTCGGAGTACATTCAAAGCAGACTAAACAATGTAAAAATAGATTACTTTAGAGAGAGGGTAATGGCAGGGGAGGGGGTCTCGAGTCATGTTTTATGTACGAGTCGTCAAACGCTAATAGTTTTATTGCACAACTCTTTTAATGATTATTTGCATGAATTGTATTGAAATCAATAGTAATGTAATCATAAGTTATGTTTAAATTCACACTAAATGTTAGTGAAATTAATGAAAATAAGTTCAAAGTATTCTCCAAATGATATTATTTTGATTATAAATTAGTGTTTTTAGTGTTTAAATATTTAATAATTTATAAATATAATAATATCTAATCTCAAAACAAACTCTTCACAGAAATCTTTTCCAACAAATTAAGCATTTATTGGATTTAGAAATACATAATTCAATAGAGATTTAATAGTATGTTATGTTTTGATTATTTATTTCGTAATTTATAGTTATTTTTTACGTTTTTTACAATAGAAATAAATTTATTGAAAGAAATGTGTATTAAATAATATTGAAATTAATAGTATTAATAATCGTTCAATAGATGACTTACACGTATTAATAATACGGTAAAAGTAATAATATTATTAATACTATTATAATAACAAATATGAATACCCTATAAATTATAGGGTTTTCATATGTTAACCGATGTTTCCAAATATTGCTTTAAAACTATTTAACTCTTTATAAAATTGCTTTTATTTTTCATTTTATGACTAAATTAACGTAAATTTTTCTAATAATTAATTTATATTTAAATTGTTTGCTCAGATTTCTATTAAAATTCATAATTGAATCGATTGGTTCATCACTTTTTGGCACAAATTCATCAAAAATTCAAAAAAATTTTTGTTTCTATTAATTATCAAAAATTAATGCAAAAAATAAATAATTAAAGACTTGGAAAAAAGGAAATAATTATTTAGTTATTAGAAAATGATTGACAAGAATTTAATGAATTATAATATGAGTCAAAAGTTATTTAATTTAATTCAACGCTTTATTGTTTTGGTGAGAAATAAATTTAATTATAATAAAAATGATAACTATTTAATTGACTTTCTATGCAGTGGTGCCTTATTTTGTCACTGAATTCACTGTCAAGTGTTTGTAATGCAAATGTTGTTCAGTTAAATGCCCAAAACTTTGATGAGCACACATGTGAGCCATAATCACAAAAATATTCTAATAAATCAGTTTTAAACACATTTATGTTTTATTAGCCAAATATGAATTGGTTTTTCTTAACTTTTACGCTGATTGGTGTCGATTCAGTCAGATATTAGCGCCGGTGTTCGAAGAATCCTATAAAAAAGTTTTAGAAGAATTTCCTGTAAGTCTTCTCAGAATTTAATTATAAAAATATAATCTTTTTCTGTCTAATCTTCAGGAAAACGGAAGAGTTCTATTTGGAAAAGTCGATTGTGAACAAGAAAGTGAGTGTTTAGTGATAGGACTCAAACATTGCAATATAGAAATCGATAACTAATGACTAAAACAGAAAATTTACTTAAGAAACAGATATTTAATATAACTTAATATAATATAATATAGTAATGTAATGTATGTAATGCTTACCTGTATTAATAGCGACTTTGGGCACACGGTTTCATATCTCCAAATATCCAACACTCAAACTAATAATGAACGGAAAAGTTATGAAACGAGAATTTCGTGGACAACGCAGTACAGAAGCGATAGTACAACACGTGAAAGACCTTTTGAAAGACCCGATTAAACACATCTCGACATTCGACGACTTCAACAAAATCGAGGAAACGAAGGCGTCATTAATCGCATACTCATCGGCACCGCCAAACACATTAACAGATTATAATGTATTTCGCAAAGTGTCCATTGACTTGCGAGACGACTGTACCTTCTATTGGGTGTCAGGCGATCCGTCTGTTTCGCATCTAAATGACGGCAAAACGACGTCCATTGCGTTCAAGGCGTCGCGAACTAAGCCGAGTGACAAAGACCTCACATACCCGGGAAGTTTCCAAAGCTATGACGAACTGAGCACTTGGGCCACAGACAAGTGTATTCCATTAGTTCGTGAGATCACATTCGAAAACGCTGAAGAGCTCACAGAAGAAGGCCTCCCATTCGTCATTCTATTTCATAATCCCGATGATAAGCACAGTATTGATCTCTACACTAAAGTTGTTCAGACAGAACTCCTGACAGAGTCTGGAAATGTTAACTATTTGATTGCCGACGGCGTCAAGTTTGCTCATCCGTTACATCATTTGGGAAAAACACAAAAAGATTTGCCTCTCATCGCAATCGATAGTTTCCGACACATGTACTTATTTCCTAATTTCAAAGATTTATTGTAAGTTTCGATTGAGTTTCTGTCACATACAGTAAATGCAATTTATTTTTGATCTCAAATTTACAAAATGTCTTTAAACAGAATTCCGGGCAAATTAAAACAGTTTATTCAAGATTTATATTCTGGAAAATTGCACCGAGAATTCCATTTCGGACCCGACCCTACTACTAATGAAATCGCTGCACAAAACGTAAATAACTCTTGTATTTAGAGATAAGTTAGAAAAATGTTAAACTTATTATACTTATAAGTTTACTTATTATACTTATACTAATAACTTATACTTATTATACTTATATTAAACTTATTAAACTATTTGAAGGGTCAACAGACAAGTCCGCCAGAATCAACATTTGCAAAGTTGGCGCCATCAAGAAATCGTTATACTTTATTGAAAGACGAGTTGTGATATTTAAGAAAATGCAATGAATAAAATAATTTTATATTTATAACATTAAAGTCTCATTTGTTTTATTATAAGATTGCTGTCAAAATAGTTTAATAAATTAAATCAACTCTAAAGATAGCTTTGAATCATAAAATGTTTTATTAATTGCAACAGATTTAGAACAAACGCTTATTTACATCTATGATAACAATGAAAGACATGACTAAATTAATAATGACATCAAATATGAATGGAAAACAAGTTGATAATTGATATATTTAAAGCACCTTTAAATGTGGCACATTTTATATTACGGTAATAATTAATAACTAAGTTTATAACTCAACATACAGAATGTCAAATATCCAGAGTTCATAACATATGACAATATGATATTCAAATCATTTTGTAAATGATATTAAGTTAAGTTCTGGTCAAAAGTTATCCATATATAGGAACTTAAATAAAAAACCTATAATTAAAAGAATATTGCTTTTCAACTATTATTAATTGTATTTATTTATATTTGTATTGTATTATAACTTATTAACTTATGGTTCAGTTGACTATACCCTTACGTTAACCGGCGTTTCATTACTATTATGCTTTATAATCGAGTGCTGACTGATCGATGAGTCGGTGCTAACGAGAGGCACTTTGACTGCATCAGCACTACTCTTACTGCTGGCATTACTCACATTGTCCTCATTTGCATCGTAATAAGTCTTGGGCTGATTGAAAACAGTCATTGGTATGCTTTCATCAAAATATGATAACTTGCTATCAGATAAGCCCGAATTGTCAGAACCATTTTCATTACCGCTATCGTCTTGTGCTATCACTTGTTTACTATTCACAAGATCTCCATTTTCAGCTTTATGTTTACTCTTTTGTCCAGCAGTTAAGTCTTTTTTCTTATCCTTTCTTTCTTTCAAGAGTTGCATTACAGCCATTTTGCCGATGCCTGCCGTCACTCCTTTCATGGCTCCAAATTTGATTGTCTTCTCAGCTGTTTCTTCATTTTCCTCATTAATAGACACCAAATGAGTCAATCCTGGAATCGGTGGGTTATTACAGTTCGTCGACGAGACCACTATTGGAATGTCATCCGGAAGTTTGCGTGTTTTGAACGATGCGTTTGTTATCGCCGTCTTTGCGATACCTGTTGTCGTCAATATGTTTGAAGTCGGAGATAGCGCTACATTTATACCCATTGGGCCATCACTTGGTTGACCCGAATTTATTAATATTGAGTTTCGAATTGCATTTGTCATCTGTTTTTGCATAAAATAATTTAAAAATTTTGATAAAAATATGTTTAGTTTTAGTTTTGATTACCAGTAATACATCTGTATATAACTGATTGACAGCTCTATTGTGTACTTCTTCAAGTGCTTCAAATCCAAGATCTGTTACACCGTTAAACATACAAAAGTAGATGGAATTGGTTATTTCCACCAAAAATAGTGAACTTAATTGAATTTTTTTGGAATTCCGAGAAATTAATTCTGTGAAGTCTAACAAATTGCTTGAATTAAACTTCTTTTCTGTTAGATTTACAGATCCCTGACGTAAGAGCCTATCAATCAAATAGTGAAAAATTAGTTTTTATAAAAACACAAATTCTTTAGTTTAAAAAACAGAATTATGAGCTGTTTATACTTTATAATTACGGTAAAAGTTATCAAAAGTTAATAATAAGTCGAGTTATTTATTATCGAGTTATTTGAGAGTAATTTTAGTTTATTTAAAGCAAAACACTTTTGTAATAATAATCTAATTATTATACAAAGTCATGTAAACAGGCATTTGAGTGAATACAAAACATACTGAAAGCCATACTGAAGGCCATACCTGAGACACATTCTGCACAAAGCACTGAATGATTGTTTGGAAAAAGAGCTAATATTCTGATTATAGACTTTTAA
>JAUJYT010001038.1:0-13472 GCA_033996565.1 Nanhermannia nana
TAGACTGCCATGAGTGCCATGAAGTGCAATGCTCTCAGTTATGACAAGATCTTTGCTTTAAGAACTGCTGATAAAGTCTAAAATGTATTTATATTATTTTTAACTCACATTGTATTACAATCGAGTATATACTTATGTAGTTTTGTTATCCAGTCTGTCTGTCTGTGTGTGGCTAATGTTGTTTTTTCTAATTTCTCTATTATTGATAGCCATTATTATATAAAGAAAAAATGATTTTCTATATCATAACAAAACTGATTGTTATTAATAATTCTATATTATTGTAAGACTAAAAGAAAGTATAAAAGTATTGTAAGTATAAAAGAAATCAAGAGTTTCTATATTATTTGCAAGAATGGAGGTTATGGCTATTTCTATATGATTTCCTGAAGAGGCTGTCAACCAAATAACATGGGATGCTATGGACACGTGTCACTAATAACAACAATTAACAATTAGTTTGTATAGGTTAAGTTAGGAGATACGCGCGCGGTAGCAGTCTAGGCCTTTGCCACATAAAATGAGTACAACCTATTTTTTAAGTAAAATTTCACGCAGCTAATATATAATATATTAATATAATGTAAATTTATGTATTATAAATTATTGCAAATTTTACTTAGATGCGATTTCTATAATTCTGAGCCAAACTTGTTTAATTATAACTTAAAAACTACTGCATATAAGACTTTGTGTCACTAACGAGTAAGTCTTGACATATCACTGTTGCTTCCCTTACAGGTGAACATATGGTGTATAAAGCAAAGAAAAATTCACGCTAAGAGTATTATTGCAGTCCGTTTACCGTCTGTTCATTCTTTTGAGTTGCCCTCTCGTAAAGAAGGAAATGGTGAAGCATTGTGTATGAGGGCAGTTAACTTTATTCTCAGTCATGAATTGTTGTCAGTAACACTGTGTGCTTCACTAAAGCTTATTAGAGTTTCTCAAGTCCTTATGCAAGTAATACCTGTTCTTTTTAAATAATCTTTTCCAACTAAATAAAGTCAGTGGAAATTTATGAGCAAAGTAGAAATTTTTAATCAAATTTTCCATAATTCAGTGCTTCGGTCGCAAGTTTATTGTTTTTTATGTAGAAAAGTGATCATTGGGTGGCAGTGCTGTTGATTTAAACGACAAGACATTAAGTATAACTTAATTGACTTAATGCCTATCCGTGGGATTCATAATTTGGTTGTTGAAGTCTGATTCAAGTTTAACTTACACTAAAGATTCAAATAATAACACTTAATTGTGTGAAAAACTGATTCTGCGAATTGAATCTGTTTCCTGTGACGGCGACTGAATGTAGATTTTCCTAAAATATCTAAATAAATAAGTTTTGTACTGTATATTACATAAAATAGAATAATATAAACCATAGGGTATTATAACAACTACTGGTTTTTAAAGAAACTTTAAACGCCTGATTCAAAAAAGACAAGTTAGTTAATAACGAATAAGAAAACGATTGTGAATGTGTGTCACCTACTAAACCAACTAAACTAACGTAAGCTAAACTCACTCGTCAGCTAAACTTCGCTGAAACTATGAAAATTTTCTACTAGAATAATGCGTTTGATATCGAGATAAGGCTATTATATTAATATAGGACCGGTTGACCTGTTGAGCAGGTATTATAAATATTAGACTCTTTCGTGATGCAAAAGCTTTCGACAAATAGTTTAGTATTCTCTCGCTCTTGGCCTCAACGGGCGTGGATTAAGTTTACTCTTTCAAGTGTGAAGAATGAGACAAAGTTTTTGTTGCAGAGCCATATCTGAACAATTGCATAAAAATATTTTTTCCAAGTCGTTTCGCTGACTAACTTCTGTAACGCATGAATCTTCGGCATGAATATAATGAACTTTTCTTGCAATAACCAATAATGTACTAAAATGAAGAACAAGTTTATTTTCATATGAGCTAATATTCCGCGTTTGTTAATAACTTCCTCATTCAATATTTATGTGACTTTTGTAGCAAATAAATTGTATAAATGGAAGACCACGGATCTCATTATAACCATCAACATCAGCATCACTACCATCATCAGAATCACCATCAAAGTCATCATCAGCACATACCTCCACCACACGCCCATTCTTTGAGAAGTGCAACTGACTTATCGAGCAATTCTACCAAAATAACTGATTATGTGACTAATCATGAAATCAAATTCACCAAAACTGAAGGCTGTACGCCTTCCACCTGTGTTTGCCTTTTTATGGCATTATTATTTGTTTCAATTGCCGCCACTTCAGGAATTTATTTCGGCTGTAAGTTTCATAAGTAATTTACGTACAATAAAGTTCATGAAATATGAGACATAAACTGTTAATCCATAACTTTTTCATTCTTAACAGTGCGTTCATATGATGGCCGTTTGTTAAAAGGTATATCAGATTATATGTTATTTTTATTACAGTAACTTTACATTGAAGCTAAAAATTTGATTTTTATGACGTTTATCACTTTTTAGAGCGTGTGTTTAAAGGCCAGTTCACGATAACTAATGGCGAGTCGTATTCAAAGAACTTTGAGAAATCAGATTCTGAAGAGTTTAGGAACACGGCCTCAAGAGTACAGTTGAAATTGAGCCGTTTATTGAACGATAGTCATTATGCCAAAGCTTTTAGTCGATGCGAAATAATAGCGCTGGAAAGGAAAAAAGATCACGGAGACGATGTGATCGTGCATTTTAATATTCATATGTCAGCTCAAAGGCCTGATATTGATGCCGCTGACCTTTTCCTTCTATTGGGTGATGAAATAGTAAACGGCAAAAGAGGAATATTCAAGAATTTCACTATAGATTATAATTCTCTTGATATTCAAGAGCGCCGGTGGTCTCGTGAGTCTCCAGAGTCTCAGTCAGCTTTATTAAGAAATCCTTGGGAGCACAGGACTAGATTCCCGGGTTTGCTCGAAGGCTTGCCAATAGCAGCCACACCATCGCCAAGAAAATGCATACCAATAGGTCTGCCGTTTTGTAATTCACTTTTGTATAACAAGACCTCATATCCTAATATTATCGGTCACTGGAATATAAGTTCAGTGGAAGAAGATTTCATTTCCTACCGACAAATCGTCGATTTCGAGTGCTATCCATTGGCGCGAGAGTTTATTTGCAGTTTACTGCAGCCGGAATGCGATGACGACCAACTGATGTGGCCCTGTAGGGACTTCTGCGAAGAGTTCACTAATGCCTGTTCCGATTGGATACCAAAAAAGTTGTTGAAAAAGTTTAATTGCTTTGATTTTCCCTTAAGTAAAGCAAATAATAAGAACACATTCGACAAGAATAAGGAAAGTGATAGTATTTACTCAAACAATGATAGAACCAAAACTGCTATAACGTGTAAATCTAAACCGGGATGTGTTTCAGAACTTAATACTCTGGGCCTTTCCTATCAAATATGTGATGGAGTTTATGATTGTTCTGATAAATCTGACGAATCGTCGTGTGACTACTGCTCGAGAAACCAATTCAATTGTGGAAATAAGCAGTGCATAGATATTGCTATGAAATGTGATGGTCTTATTCAATGTGCAAATTCGGCTGATGAACAAGACTGCCTCCTATTGCATAACACTACCAGCGATACTAATTTTGTTAACAGTTTAGATAAGATTTATTACCGACCATCTGGCTATCTTGTGTCCCAATACAGAGGGCTACCTAAGAAAGTATGTGCCGAGTCATTTATTAATGACTCCATTTCTCTTAATGAGCGTAAACTTCAATTAGGAGGAAAAGCTCTTCAAATATGTCAACAGTTGAATTTCGAGTAAGTTTAATACATATTTAATTTAGTTAAGTAGTTGTTCATGAGATAAAGTCATTGTATTAAACATAACTTTCGTTACAATGTCATATACAGTATATTATTATTGAACATAACTTCATTATATTCTTATATTAATAGTAATATTCAATACTATTATTATTATATTAAAATCATAGGTTATTTGCGTAGTTGTAAAACAGTAAAAGTTTAATAATATTACTTTTATTATTATCATTATAGGAAAGTAATACGTTTTGAGACAAGAAGTGATTCGAGCAGCAGAGGCTCATTCGTGCGGCTCAACCAAATCGGGATTTATGCCATAAAGTGAGTCATACTATACCTGCAAACTTGATATACGTTATGTATTATACAGCATTCCTCCTACGGTATAAGTTAATGTTAGAAGAATTTCTTTTTGATCAAAATAATACCAATACATTCATCTGAATTGCATTTATAGGTTACTTATGAATTACCATTTCATGAAACCATTAAAGTTCAATCTTTAGCTCCAAAGTCAAATCACTAGTACTAGTATTAGTTAAAAATAACTTTATTTAATTATTATTAAAATCTAAATTGAAAGTAAATTTACATTTTAAGTATAGGTTTCAATGATAATTCATATTTTCAATATTCTGATAAAATCATATGATTTGTCTTTATTAGGATAGAATAGAAGCTTAAAACAGAATAAAAAAAAGAACCAAACGCTCAAATGTGAGGTATATATGTAATTAACTACTTTTTGAAATAAGTTAATATACGATACTTCAGATTCATTAGATATACTTAACAAGTGCTTGAGATCGAAGCAGTACTCAAAGGGGATTGTATTATATAAAATGCTTGAATCTCTCAATTTAACATTAACTCTATGGGAATGAATTAATGGCTTTGAAGGAAATGGGCCGCAAATCAGTCAAGGCTGAAAACCAATGTATTCTACATACCTATCCATTATGTAGAACAATACCAGATGTGAAAACTTTTATTTTGAGTGTTTTTTATAACAATAATGACTGTTTTATTGCAAATATACGGCATTTGCTTTATTGACTAAATAGAAAAGCCATACAATCACACCATTTATATCTTGAAGGAAAAGCAAAAACATTTTCTCTGCATTTAGTATGTGTCTAATGTGTCTAATTTTTCACTCTTTTGTTTCTATAGTTGATTCATGAAAATAAGTACTGTAATGCAATTTACTAACTATTCAATAGAAGCTTAAAGTAGTTTAATATTATTCAAATGTGATCTCATTTTCTTATGTTTCTCATTAAGATAAGGATTGAGTTTAGGCTATGTATGCGTTTTTGAATTTATCAATAAATCATAAGCACTGTGTTTTAGCTATAAAAAGCATTCAAATTATATTATCAAATGTGATGTGCTCCACATCCTGCTCCATATAATGATAGATATAGTTTTGATACCTGTGCTAAATCGAATAAAATAAATTTATATAATAAATTCAATAAACCATATCATTCATACCAGTACTTCACAGGAATGTTAAAAATTTCAAAGTTTCTAAGTTTTAATTTATTGCTTTTTAAGGTCGCTCTTTGCGGGACTGCAAAGAACCGCAAATAATTTTTTATAATTCTAACTAGGAGTAAATTAATATTACTTTAAATTTAAAAATATAAGCTCAAATATATTATTGTTTGTAAGTTTGAACTTTTACAATATATTTGATAATTTTCTGTAAATTTCTAACTAATAAAGATACACATCCAGAGCTTTGGGTGGGGTTTACTTTTGACATTTCAAGGAGTGGGGTTTCATAAGGTTTGCGAAACAATTTTCAAAATTTTTGATTTATCTCAGATTTATATTTTAATAATTAAGTAAAAATTTTAAGCAAAATTGAAGATTAAAGATATAGATTTGCATAATTAGTAAATTATTCATCGCTTGCTTATTAACTTTTTTAATATAGTTTTTAAACTTCTTGAATCAAAATAACTTTGAAATAATTATTAATATTGCGTTTTGGTTTGACACTGCTCTTCAAAAGCATACGATTAATTAAAGTTGAAGGGTTTACACTTCAAATTTTTAATTCTTGCTATTAATTAGATTTAGGTTTACTGGTATTCATGATTTTATCAATAATTTGTTTATTAATCAAACTCCTAAAAAGATTGACTCAATTCTTGGTGAGCACTCATTAATACTTAATTTAAAGACTCACTGATATAATATAATTATACGTATGATGTAATATAATACAGTATACGAGAAGATATTACATCTAAATATATATACTGTACAGACAGACTTTCTCTCAATAGTATAATCAATATTTCAAGAAACTCAATATTTATGAATCTATGAATAAAAATATTCAAAGATAATGAGATAAGTTTTTTGTACTAAATATCTGAATGTTTGTCATAATTTTGTCAAAAGTTATACTAAATTGCAAACCTTCCTTCCTTAACATTCTTTATGGTTTTTTGATAGCTTTAATGGATTCGATGCATTCATTTTCTGAGTTCTAATACTAAAATAAATGAATAAACATCTAATGAAACTTTTCTTTAGAAAGTTTGAAGTATAGCTTAAGTATAGAGTTTATCAGCTTTAAGGAATTCCTGTTTATATTGTGTGAAGTGTTTTTCTTTTGATAAACTCAATTATTTTAAAAATCACAACTTTTTATATTTTACAGACAACTTCGTTACTTCTTAATAATAGTTAGTTATTGAATAATCCAGTTATCGAATTGAATATTCCATCCATTCTTGACAACTATTTTGATATTTAGTCGTATTTATTGAATATATTAATTAATAGAATTATGAGACAAAGATTTACACAATTGCTTAAATTAAAGCCCAATTTTATCAAACATTTATACTTTTAATGGTTGCTGAAAAGTATCTACACTTTCCATAGACACAGCTTTTCTTAAAATCAATATAAAAATCCTTTCTTATATTTACACACTTTTTGGATTAAAGTTTCACTAATCTTCCATTAAAGCAGAGAATTTGTACAGTAAAGCGTTCAAATATTATATCAAAACAAAACTAAACCTTAAGTTAAATACTAGTTTGTTATCACAATATGAGTTAATAAATAGTATCATTTTTCTACATTAGCACCAGTGATAAAACTAATCAATTTATGCTTTTATGGTCTAAAATGTGTGATTGATCTAAAATTATATATTATCAAAAGAGGAGTGTTTTGGTTTAAACAAGTGTAAAATGCACTTAATGTGGTCCCACATCTTATATAATATTCAAATTTCAATAAAGTTTAAATCACTTTTTAGTCTATTTTTAAAAAATTTATTTTTTCAAAGTCTCTATTTTTATTAATAATCAAACTTTGCTACATTTATGAACCACAAGAACGACTTTTGACCACATGAGGAATATTTTCACGTTTAAATACTCCCCACAGCATTACACTTACTACATTCGATTTTAATCATTTGAAAGTTAGGAATTCGGAGGTCATATAGCATATGTGCAGATTTTGTTATTCTTTAAAGTTTAATTACCACCTATAAAATGATAGCATTTTTAGTTATATGGATATATTTCACTCATTATTTCAATTAATATATAATTAAAAAAATTAGAAAATGAATAGCAATACATAAACTTAAAAAATTATGAAAAATAAGCACAAAAATTCATCACATAATAGAGATTTTTTCGGCCAAATTCGATAAAAATTATGCCAGTAATCATATACAGTATGTCCGAAAGACATTTTTGGTTTTGGCTGTAATATTCGGTTAAATTTGGTTACCAACCGAAATCTAAAAACAGTAACTAAATTGTTTTATACAGTACTTGTATTTAAATATGATAAAAATAATATTAAATTTAAGCTTAAAGTAAACAATTGTGAATATATCCTGCTAAGTGATCATTTCTCTCAGTGAATGAAAGCTTGTTTAGTGGTTTTCATGCAATTGAAGGGTGCACTTGTCAAACAAAATATTTTCAATACCTGTACTAGTAATTTATATGTCATAAATAGAGAATTGTTTTTTATATAAATATATATATTTTTGTCGATAACTGATATCTGACTGATATCTGTGTGAAACTTATGATATGAACGATTCAAATGATAAGAACTCTATAAATTAATTGATGTTTAAATTGAAAAATTGAAAAGTCTTGTCCTATGCTCTTCTCAGAAACAGTCGAAAATATCGTCTCTGATAATTAAATATTTCCCTAGTTTAAAAAAATTCTCAGAAACCCGATAATTTTTTGACACCCCTCGACTTTTTGAGAATACATATTGAAGCCAACTCCTGCTTACCCCAAAATTATTTGTACCTGTCATATTCCGCTTTTGCGAATTAAATGAAAAATTACACATATAATTCACTTGTTATGAAACACTACATTTAGTCGATTATTTATGAGAATTACAGATATAGATATAGTTTTCTGCTTTAACTTCATAAAAAATACGAACTTGACTCAAATTTACATATAGCAAGTCAGTGACCCGAAAAATTATACTCGGCCCGTATCCGCTGTCTTACTGATATTTAAGGGAGTCGGACATAACAATTATTTTGTTACACATGTTTATTATTTAATTGAAACAAGTGTTGAGGACACCATAAATATTACATGATTAAAAACTTAAATTTTATTTTAAATTAAATGTTAAAATTTTATAAATTTTCGATAAAATTCATTTTATTTGAATTTTTTTAAATTTAAAAATAATTAATTACGGATAAGGAAGTTAATTGCTTATTAATAGCACGTAAAATAAGCAAATCATTCAAAATGATTAATATTTATGATTCAATAGAATAATTAATTTCTAATCATAAATAGTGAATCTGGAGATAAGAGGTGTTGGGCAGCATTATGCCGAATAAAGCTCATACATTCAGAAACTTAAAACATTGCGCTCTTCTCTTAATTAAGAGCTCATTTAATAGTAAAGTATTTCAAAATTTAATTTAATACTCGAGAGAAATTAATTTTTTAATTTGAAAAAATGTATTACAAAAATGAATTCCATCGAAAGTATGATTTGTAAATTTTAGAACTGCTTTATCGCCACTATATCGCTATGAGTGTAATAATAACATATTGTAATAGATATAAACTAATTGAGACATTAATGTTAGTAAAACAAAGGGTGGTTTAAAATCACAATTTACAGATTATTAGTATGTACAGTACGTATACTATATATTCTTAGAACTTTTACCCAGCTCTGTACTATTATATGATTCAATATTCTTTGAAAGTTTGAAGGTAACAAAATTTATACTTTGGTAAAGGAATTTATTTTTGAAATTCAATTTTAAAATAAAGGATCTAGTAAAAATATTTATCTCAGAAGCTTTAAGAAGTAAAATTTTGAAGTATTTTTTAAGATAGAAATATATATGAATTTTTTATAAAGTGAAATGCATACAAAAAATTTAAATGTTTGGATATATTGAGCATTCTTCAAAATGCCAGTCCATGGCCACGACTTATAACAATAGTTATGAATAATCTGTTTATATAAGATCAAAAATATTAATATTAATCATTTTTAATGATTCAAATTTTGATAGAATTAACAATAGATAAATAAATTGTTGTTTGCGAGAGTAAAACCTGACATTTTTGTGTGATAGTACTCACAAATAAACATGAGCAACAAAGCATTAGGCATTTTATTAAACCAATACACGACCCTTTCTTTATTTAAAAATTGGATTAATATTCAAAAGTTGGTGTCAACCAAAAGGCTTCATTAGAGAATAAACTTATTAGATTTAATGTCTACTATGATTTTCAGCTAAAAGACATGTTTACCATTGATTAGATTAAATAGACCTGAAAATTGAGTAAACTTGAAACGATAACTATAATGTTTATTCTATAAAAATAAATTTGAGTCTTTTCTAATTTAATCGATTTTATGTATTTAAAGTTGGAATATGCAATCTTTTAAACTCAAAGCCAGTTTGACAGAGTTTTCAATTTATAAAATTTAAGTGTCTTATTAAGGACTCTGAAAAATAAATAAATGCAAATCATGTTTCATATTTTCTATTTTTTGAATTATGTGTATTAAAGAGTGTGTAATAAAATATCGACTGCATCTCTTTTGATTATTCGATCATAACTTTTATCGAACATAGATTTACTTATTCAGCATGCTAAAAATATCATCGTTTTAATATATGTTAAGAAATTCTAGAGAAATGCATTGAGTTATCATTTAATGACTGATGAATAAGTTACAGCCGTAAATAGAGGTGGAACTGTAACTCTACTTCAAATTTTAGATAGTTTCCGAGGTTATTATAATTTTAAATGCAAATCATTTAAATTGAGATTGATGAGACAGTATTCAAATAAAAAATGTATAATTTTAAAGTTGAATTCAATGTTTTCATCTTTTAAATATAAAATACAGTAAATCCTGATTAATGCAAAGCTAAGTATCCCAGAAATTTAAAAATGTAACATTTTTTACCTACAGAGTTGAACTTTAAATCCTCTAAAGCATTATAAATATATTGGACAAATTTTAGAGAATTTTTTAATATAAATTTAGATGAAAGATGATTGAATGCTTGTTTGTTATAAAAAAAAATCAGGTTAACTATAAGTAGAAATCAATACAAAATTTGAGTGATTCACGGCTTAGTTTAAATCTAATAGAATCTAAAAAATTAGATCTTATATAACAAAGTAGTTCATGACTTCAAACTTTATGACTTCTTCACTTTTTAGTCCATTAACTTCTTTATGAAAGAATTGACATTTTATTTATAACAAACTTTAATAAATTTCAGACAAGTGGAAACTCCGTGTAATAGTAAACAAGTTTTATATCTGGAATGTGACACTATTTCGTGTGGAATTAATCCGGGGTTCAGTCCAATTGAGAAGCGAATACCGGCTAACAATGGACTGTATTGGTCAATGTCTGGAGACTGGCCATGGTTTGCGTCTTTAACCAGAGATATGGAGTACACTTGTGATGCAACTCTCATTTCAAATGAATGGCTGCTCACTTCGTACTCGTGTTTTGCTGATCAGCCATCAGACAAAATAACCGCAAACTTGGGTTCAGTTCGGTTAACGAGAAGGTCCCCAATCGGTAAAGAAGAACGAATAATCACAGCGATGGTTCATTCAACAAATGGTCCAAAAGGTCGCTTAACACTATTGAGACTGGAAGAACCCGTTAATGCCAGTAATTATATAAGACCTGTTTGTATGGCTGAGGCAGAGTCAGACTCTGGGATTGACTTTTTGAATAATGCCAATTGTGTTGTATTGAATTGGGATTTGAAAAGTGACAGATTGCAGTTCATTAGTGTAAAGATTGTACATTCGGATGAATGCCTAACAAATGGAGAAGTTTATGACGACAGCACACGTGCAGATAATTGGTGTGTAAAACAGATAAATTATGACGATAAGGATTGCTCCACTTGTGGAATACCTGGAAGACCGTTATATTGCAATCTATCATCAAAATGGCATTTAATTGGTATCGAAGACAATTTCTCAGACAAAATGAGACAATTTAATAGTAATAAACAACTTCGATGGTATACTAAAACTTCCGTTCACACCAATTGGATGATGCAAATTATGCAATCATTCTCTAAGCCATCTTTGTCTTAAAGTGGATGAATGTATAGATGTGTAGGACTTATTTGAGACATTGCATTATAAGTTATAACATCTATTATTTATTGTTACGAAACTATTAAGCATTAAATATGCGCGTCTTCACCACAACTGTGTAATGTTAGCGCTTATATTCAATACATTGCTTTATATTCAATACAAGCTCCACAACAGCTTATGGAAGTGCAAAGTTAGACTTGAAGGCAGAGTTTCGTCAAAAGAGACCAAACTATAGTTACCATAACAACATATAGTATTGCTCTCATATAGTAATATATAGTAATACTAGTTTTGCTGCACTTTTATTGCAAAGCGAAAAAATTTATCGAAGGAATCGATTAAACAGAACTAGTTTTTGGAATACATTCATTCAACTTTTATGCCAGTATTTTAGCGCAAAATCCAGCCCAATATAAACGAGACTTACTATGCATCTCATACTGCACTGAGACATCTTCATGGATATTGTTTGCTAATACAGCTCTGTACAGCTCTGTACAACTCTGTATGCACTGTACAACTATATATACTAGTACTGTATAAGATGGACAGTCCCTATGCTAAATGATATACATTGTATGCTAAATGTATTTATATCTTTCATATACTTTCAAATGTAAAAAATTGCACCAAATTTTTGTTAATTATAATTTGAACATAATTTAAAATAATTGCATTTTTGAATATTACATATTTGACATTTAGTTGTAATTTTAATTGTTTTGTATGAGTCGTGTAATGAGTCAGATATAATTCAATTTAAATATATTTTTATAATAAAGAGATACACTTTTATAGTGTTGAAAGTAATAAAGTTTAATAATAATAAAAAGCAAATTGCTTTCAATGTAAACAATTGCTGGAAAGTGTCCTTTCAGTGGCTCTATAAATGGTTAGTCGATAAAGATTTTTATAGAGTTTAAAAGTATTTATTGGGAAAAAATAGTGGAACAATGGGTTAAAACACATGTTAAGTAAAAAAGGATGGATGTGTCATATTTAAGTAGAAATTATGTTTTACTTGAGAAAGTATTGGCCAAATTTTGATGCTTTGATTTTTTGCCTATTTTCAAGAGAACGCATGTGCGCATACATACACACTAGGCTTTAGATATAAGGCCTTAAACTAGTATTTATATAATACTGAGTATAATCTGAGAAAAATCGAAACATTCGAGTTGAGAGTTGACTGACTGAACCGTTCTGTGTTGGAGTCAGTGTTGGCGCTTAAATATGGCGTGAGTTAACATTCTTCTAACCGAAACATCAACCGATTCGTTTGATAATATGCTGTCAATCAGTAGAGCGTCTCTACATCTCTACACCACTACTCACTAGTTTGCTGTTCGCTCTGCTCTCTACTCCATCTCTAATATATTGATTCTTAGCATCAAATGAAAGGTAAAATAAAATGTTATTAACTCTTAGACATCAATAAAAGATTTTTCTTTTGATCCATTTTGAGAGAAAAACAGAGTTTACTTTTTTGCACTAAAACTTGATTATATCGCTTTGTTTTATGCTGTTTTACAAATCAATTCTAAGATTTGATTCTAACTCATAAGTGCAGTGCAGCTGTTTTTCTATCTCATAATTCACAGAAGAGCTCAACTATTTGTTTAATAAATACTATTTTTGATGGACTTCTTGGCTCTTTGCCTAATAATATATTTATCAGATATTAAACAAAATGTAAAATTTCTTAAATTATTTTATATAATATATAATTAGTAATTAGTCTTTAACACTACTAAAGTTGATATAAATCTTTCTTTTTAAAAGTTTACATTTTGCATAAGTTTGTACTGAAAAATACAATAAAACAATTTTAATTAAATGAATAAAATTATCCTTTATCATTCAATTCTTTGTTTATTTTATGAAAATAGACTCAATTTATTTTTATTCTGTAAATTCTTATAATGTATTTTTTCATAATTTTTATATTTTTTAACTTCTTATAAACTTTTATTTTATAAGTTTCTATTGGCTCAAAATTCTATGATTATTGTTAACAAGTAGGAGAGGG
>JAUJYT010001039.1:0-13469 GCA_033996565.1 Nanhermannia nana
ATAACGGGGTTTCACTTTGGAACATAAGTTAAACATATAAAAAGTCATATATTTATAGCCAACGCATAACTATAACCCGGTTTTTAATATAACCGATTTCACTTAAACGAGGATAAACTGTATTTATTGCTATATAGAAGTGTCAAAGGCTAGCGTTTTTAGTCTTTTACAAGAGCTTTCATTGTAAGACTTAGATTTGTTACTAACATTTAGTTACATTTGAAACTATTTACCAGAATATGTTGATTATCTCTTATTTATTAAAAGTAATATAAGATATAGATTATTAAATCACTTTGTTACTTATTATAAGTTGTAATCATATCATTTAAATAGTTCATTCTCTATCATTTGATTCAATAATTAAAACTACTTTGTTTTCAGTAAGTTTTATTCACTTACACAACATTAATCCCATTTCACAAGCATTCTTACAATTCCATTCCCATCCCATCCCACTGAAAATTTTTCTATCCCTCCCACTCCCATCCCATGGTTTGAAATTTATTCCCATCCCGTTCCATTCCACACACTTTTTTGTCATTCCACTCCCATCCCATGGGATTGGAATTGAGATTTGTATCATTAGTGTAAACATCTCAACCCTATAGAAAGTTTTAGGTCCCGAATGTCTCAAGGTGAATGCTAGCTATTTGCTATTTAATGATATTCAATATCAATCTTGCTTTTTATAATCAGTTGTTGACTGAATTGTTCTTTAGAAGAAAGATTGAATATAAATAGAAAGATTGGTTCATAATATTATTTGTTACATCATCAATGTATACAATATTTTAACGAAATTCTTGTAATCAATGTAAAAAAGTTCAGCAGAATTGTAGAAAATAGATTTTTAAAAAAGTGTATTTGTTAAAATTTTCTTATACTAATAGCCTTGTTGAGTGCATTCACTTAAACCGACTATTTTGAACATAAGTTAGTAAAGCCTAACTCCACTGTAGAATAAAAAACTTGCTAATTTAACAAAGCATAAAAAAGCATAATTTCACGCTCGAAGCATAAAACATATAATTTTTACGTTAGAAGCATAAAAAGTATAATTTCACTTCCAGAGCACTAAAAACGTAATTTCAGGCGAAAATTATACATTTTTTTAAAAACAATTTATAAAACATAATAATTTAGCATAATAATACGAGCATAAACAAATATAATTTGCCAAAATTCAAAAGCATAATTATTTAATTTTACATACAGGGATAACTTAATAATCAAAATCTAAAGCTCGCTAAAGCTGTGACTTCACTGAGTTAGTCACTATTCTATAACTCTCCAAATGTCTTAGATTAGAATTAACTTTATGTGATGAACTTTATAATGAATAATCCAAGTTATATCATTAATATCGATAAATGATATCGATGATTAGTTTGGCCTAGATGCACCTGACACTTTGTGCCGAACATAAAACTTCTGTCCATATCCCATAGAATTATTGTTTCATTAAAATTTTAAAAATTATTTTTAAATTAAATTGAATGCAGTCAATAAAAAAAAGCGCTTTACGATTTTGTGCTATATAGAGCACATGCATTGAAGATAACACATTGAAAGCATAGCATATATAGCATTTTGAAAGTGTGACATACATAGATGACAATGGATTCTTAATAATATAGATATCTGTATATTGAAAATATATGTATATTAGTGAATGCAATTGAATGTATATGATTTGAGTTGGCTTCCTGTCTGCTTCCATTTGACACCGCATTTCATATTTCAATACTAACAAGGCGGACAGCCCGTTCATTGGACGAGCAAAAATTGGTTATTTTTCTAGTATGAAAGTGACTGTTGAAGGGTCTCAAACATGAAAATGTAATAGAGTTGGACTTTCATAGGTTTTGATTGAGTGATTGCATCGATTACGTTGAATAATGTAAACACAACATGACATTACTTCTTTAGTTATAAAGATATTGATATTATTAAAATGAACACTGTCTAAGTAGACAAATCCGCATGCTTTGTCCGTCTAAACAAGTCTGTGTAAAAGAGTTCCTCAGAGATGTCTAATTAAGCACAACCGTAGACTAACGATTTAAGCTACATGTATAAGTATAAATATGCAGAGTTAACAGGATCAAAGAGATTTTGAACAGGACTAAAAACAGTTAGTCATAAACTAGCCATGTTAAATGAAAGAAGAAAATCCGAACTCTTAAAAAAGGTCACAAAAGTGTAAAATCGATTTATATCTTCAGTTTGCATATGATTTTCTATGACTGAAGTGATAGACTGAAAGTTAATCTTAATATTTAATTTGGTATAATCTATACATTTTATAACTAAAGGAAAAGATATAGAAAAGATTAAGCTCGAGCTAAATCTACAGCATTACTATCAGTTGAATTGAGACTGATCCTATTGACCCCGGGCTGACTACTATTTTTCATTATTGTACTACTATAATAGAGTTAACATTAATTCAAATATAAAATCAAAAAATATGTGATTTTGAAGAAACAAAATATATTATTAACCAAGGTCAATCAGATTTGAATTTAATCCAATTTATTTAATTTAAATTGTAGTAATTTTTCAAAACGCTAATTTACAGTAAAGCACATATGAGTTCTATGATGCAGAAATGGGTAACATGTTTTTTGATTTATTTATTTATTTTTTTGAATAAAATCGTTACTTTAACTTAAACTCATATATTATATGTTTTATATATATATATGTTACAGGAAAAGTGTATAATCAGGTATTCTATAGAATGCCTAGGTATTGTATAGAATGTCAAATATTCATAGGCAAAGTAAATAATTATGATTATATATACACTTTGCCTAGGCATTATATAGAATACCTAACTAAAGTTTGGCAAAGTAACAAATTATTTTTGCTTTTTATTCCAAAAAAATTAAAAAACAAATATTATTATTAGCAGGGTTCGCCAAGGCAGGGGTGTTGGGGGGGGGGTGAACATTCCCCTGGAGAGTTGAAAAACTGGACCACCCCCAAGGTTTTTCTTAAACCCTGAAAAATTGTCTATTAAATCTGGTGAGTTTTATCCACCTCCCTAGAATTTCAAAATTTTTCAGACTTACACTCTCCTAACTCGAAGAAGCTTGGTGAACCCTGATTATTAGTATAATTATTATATTTGTAATTTCACATAGATTGCATTATTTTAAATTGAGATATTATATAAAAATAAATGTTACTACAATGAGATATTTCAAAGGGATAATTATAATAAAATTAAATATACTTAAGTTAAAAAACTGGGAAGCAGCGGGATCAACTAGTGTAGTGAAATGAAAATCTTATTTATACTTTACCTAAACTATCTTTGGCATTGTATAGAATACCTAGACATTATATAGAATCCCTAGGTAAAGTATGTAATTGATCTTGTAATATACACATTGCCTAAAAGCTTCAGGTATTGTATAGAATGCCTAGGTATTCTTTATACCACATGATTTTTCTAAGTATGATAGCAACAAGAGTAAGTGATGCGGCACAGATGTAACTAAGGGACAATTGAAAAATTTATATTAACAAAAACACTTGTATTGAAAGCACATGTTATTTATTTATATTAATTAAAATGGAAATTAATTACAACAAAAACAAGAATTAATGTAAGAATTGAAATAATAATGAAATTTGATTAAAAATTAATTATTTATAATACTATTAATTTGTTGTCTTATTTATAAGTATGTTATTTGTAATAAAAAACAGTCCCTCATGCCTGACAACCGACTATCCATCAGCCAACAATCCGTTGCTATCATACTTAGAAAATTGATGTGGTGTACATTGCCTGGATTATACACTTTGCCTGTAACATATATATATATGTATATAAATGAGAGATAAATTGAATGGGAAAAATTTTCAAAATCGACAAAAGCAAAGATATTAATTTCAATAGCAATTAATATAGATTTGAACTTTATTTATTAGACAAAAACATGCCTATCATTTATGTGTTCTGTGTGCTATATTTTAATTCAGTCAATTTAATTCTGAAATGATTCCATTTTATAATTTGGTTTTATATATAGTTATATATATACTACAGTGTTGTTTCGCTTAAGTCTAAGACTAAGTCAGGCAAATAGAAAATTTTTCTCTTAAGACTAAAATTTGAAATCTAAGTCAGTCAAATAGTAAAGCTTTTAATTAAGACAAAATGAGACAAATGAAGCTTAAGTGAATTGTAGTGTCAAATATAAACAACAAAAAGTGCAACTTTTACGAACTGTAAACATTAGTTTCAAAATTCTAAAGCATTTCACTGTTACTGTATTACATTAGGTTTTATTCTAAATTAGTTACAAAATATAGTTAAATCTAAATTTTAATTAATCGTTTCAATATTTATAAAATAATTGATGAGAAAGCATATCATTCAAACAATTTGAAAGCACCTTTTCATATATGTCTATATTTTAATTTTAAAAATTTATATCTAAATTAATAAAATTAAGACTATTTCAAAGATTAAAACTAAGAATAAGAAAATTGATGAGCAATTCGCTTAAAATTAAGTCTAAGTCAGAAAAATAGAAAACTTTTTAGATAAGACTGAGAATAAGTGAGACAAATTAAAATTTGGTAAGCGAAACAACACTAATATATACTAAAAATCTGATTGAAAATATTTGAAAGGGATACTATGTTTTTTTAATCTCATGCATAGATGAGTAAAAAAATATTTTTCTGAGCTTTATGCATAAAATTTTTCTAATCTTTAGCAACTTCAGTGATAAACTGTGCAACCAATTAAGACCAATGACTATTGTTCAGCATTGAATCTCCAATTTTAAAAATTTGGTACAAATGTCAAAGTTTGAATTTATTGTTTATGCAAAAAGACGTGATCTAAAAATGATTTGCTTTCAACTCAGTTCATAATAAGGCGAAATGTTGTTGATAAGGGCAAAAGTACTGTTTTATTAATTTTCACTCATAAAAATGACGCAAACATCTATTGTGCAAAATTGGAGATTCACTAAATCTTCTATATATTAATTTATATTTTTTTCAAAATTTCATTTTAATTGAAACTATATATAGGTTTTAACCTAAGATTTAGATAAACAATCTTTTTAACAAGAAATGTGAATAATGAGCTAAAAATCGTTTATAACTATGATTTTTATACATTTTGAAATAACATTATCTATTTGTGAAAAGAATTCGATGTTATACGTCATTAATTGGGTAAATTACAGAAGATATTCGCTATTTTTAAAACAAATATGTATGCCTGTAACTTAAATTTAATAAAGTTGTGAGATAATCGTTTGTCTAATGTCGAACTTATGAAGTAAAATCAAAATCTCTATGAAAAAAGCTTTCATTCTTAAGCTCTGTTCCACTAGCACTTTAACTTAAGGAACAAGTGTTCCTATTACGCATTTGTAAGGAATCCCTTAGAAATGCTAAAATGGATGACAAAGACATTATTTTATAAATACATTTCAACAACACTTTAATTAAATCGTTCAATATTTAAAAGAGATCTTAATATTGAATGAACCAATTGTATGCATTAACCTTATTAAATGATCGATATTTTCAATTTATTTTCAAAATATATATCCAACTACAACTACAATATAGGAAGAAACAAAGCGTTTCTACTAAAGCCTTGTTCCCACTTACACAAGCTTCATTGAAAAGGTAATGGAAACGGTCTTTTTTATCGACAATTTCATTGTCGACCCTTCATTGAAGGAATTAAGCTTCATTGAAAGTGTGATGGGAACGCTTCAATGAAATTCATTGGAAAAAAGTAAAATAGCATGAGCTATAATTTAACTCTTTATGTACAAGTATTATTGATCATGCGCTACAATGAAATTTCATCAATGAAATATAATGTGAACGCATTTTTATTTTGCTTCGTTGATATTTAATTGATTAAACTTAATTAATAAAGTGAGTGGGAACAAGACTTAAGACTTTAAAGTCCTTATGAATTAAGTGTCGCTTTAGTACTAAAGGGATTTCTTAATTTTAAAGGAAATAAGATCATACCTTAAGCGTTCCTATTACACTTAACTCTAAGGAACCTTTATTTAAAGTGTAAGTGGGAACATGGCTTTATACTTCCAATGTTAAAAATGCAATGAAAATACAAAGGGAGTCGAGGTGGTCCAGTGGAAAGTTATCGGACTCATGATCGAAGGGTTGTGTTTTAAACCCGGACACTGCAAATCCTTGACTGCGATGTGCCACATATTTATTGTTTTCATGCAATTCCAGGCCCACGTCGACACAGGTTCTACCTGTAAAATCTCACTCTAAATCTGGGCTAAGGGTAAAGCCTAAGGCCTCCCCTGAAAAGAAGTTGGCCGAAGAAAATGTTATGTTATGGAAATACAACAAATGCATTTTTTCCACATTTTTTAACTTTTATAACTTTATGTGAGTTGTGAATCATTCTTTTTGAGATTAAACCATTATTGAATGCAAATTACTGTTTATAACAAGTTTAGGCACAAAAAGTTATTTTATAATTCAAGTTTGTAATAAAATTTAAAATTAATTAAAAAACAATTTCTGGAAAGTTTTTTGAGTATGCTTTAATCAATCTATAAAATAGAGAACAATAATTTTTTTTTGCCATAACTTTATCAATTTTTCATTTGACAATAATTAGTTTGACTTTAATTTGATAATAATTTGATTAATATGAGTTAATTAATTATTTAGTTTTAAGGATCCAATTTTTTTCAAAAATATCGAACACCCTCTGTACTTATTTCTTGCATCATAATTATTTTTTGTTACTGTTCGATTGCATGATATCTTCTCATGTGATATAAATTTATTTTGATTTTTATAAATATAATTTACCTCCAATTATAATCCAGAGAACTTGAATTACTATTATAATAATTAGCATATAATTATCAATAGAGAGAAAAAATATGTGATAAATCAATAAAAATATAAAGCCTTAGTTGCGGCTAATCCTCATTGGTTTCAATATGACCTAGTGACATTTCGATGTGAACTCATCTGAACCCAAAGCAGTTTGTTCAAGTGCTAGAGTATAAATTGTGCTTTACTGCCAAATAAAGGAAGTTTATATATACAGTATACCACCTATTTATGTCACTGCAATACTTATACCTAATGTAGATTTTTCAGCTTCAATATAATAAAAACTCTTACAGTATATTAATTATTATTTGTTGCGATTAAAAAAAAAAAGTTTGATTAGTATTTTTTGCTCCTGTAAAAGTCACTTCACAGCATTGCTTTCAAGTCAGTGATGGTCGTGATTATGAGCAGTCTAAATACAATGTATAAAACTGAAAGAAGAAATGAAAATAAAAACTTTGGTTTTTTTCTTTTATTTATATTTTATCTTTTTATGCAAATTAGACTTTTATCAAAGTATTGGAAATTTAAATTAAATTTATAGTTTAGCATAAGTTAAACATAATTTTTTATATTTCTGCTGCAAATATAAATGCATTTCAATAAAAATTAGAGAAATCTGTTGCTCTAATCAAAACTCTTATTGTGTGGGTATCTGAACAAAAATATCTTATAATTTAATATTAGTTGAATTTTCTTCTTCAGAGATCAATTGGCATTTCGGATGACAGCCGACGCATAGATAGCATCATATTCGGCGCTGAACTACTGGCACATATCATATTCAGTACAAAGTAGACTCGCATCTCATTTTCAACGCATCTAAAGCTGAATAGGTATCTAAAAATAGCATAACGTTCATCCTCTTGACATTAGCCAACTCCCTATATTCCTAATATAGAATACTCGTTGCATTGGATACACATAGACCTGAAGAGTAGAGCACGGAGTTGAACACATGCACTGTATTTGGTATAATATTGACTTGTTTTTCTATTATTTTCTACTAGTATCAGGTCTTTTGGATCGATCGATAAAAGTCTATAACATGCCACTGAATTCTAGCACTATTCTTGACTTCTATTATCTGTTTTTCGAATTATTATGAATAGCAGATGAATACAAATTTAGTATTAAATTTATAGATATTTATACTTATATACAAAAACTGCTTCACTTAAAAGTCTTTAATAATTAAGATAAAAAAATAATTAATATAGAAATCGATTAATACACAAGTTTAAGATTTAAAGTTTAAACCTTAAAAAGTTTAAACTTTAAACTTTACTTTAGTATTAGTCGTTTCTAAAATTAAATTCCAATTCAAGTCATTTAACCAGAAGAACATTCTTATAGTTTCAAAATTCTTAAGAATAATAAGTTATATAGTCTTCTCATATGACTAAATAATAACATTAATAAAACTGGTATTAAGTTTGACTATAATTTTACAATTTATTCATTTAGAGCTTAAAAAAGTGTAAAATGTGCAAAATTTAAACTTACAAATTAGTATTCATTTTAAAATATTTATTTATAAATCTTTATTAAAAGTGAAACTAAGAATAATAATATTTACAAAATAATATTCTATTGAAGAAATTTAAAAGAATTTACAAAATGTTGAAATAAAAGTCTACAAAACAAAATATAATTCATATTTACATTATTAGAGGCATATAATAAGCTTAGATTTCTATTAAAAACTTTTGAAAACGTATAATATATATTTTTGGATAGATTAGGAAAACATTTAATAAATTCATTGATTATTTAAGTTGTCAGCAGAAATACATCTTAATTGATCGGTGTCTGACTGCCAGTGACGACTCTTTCTATTAATAAAAAGTTAACAAATGAATTAAGACGATTCCAATAGAAATCAATAACAAACTTACCGCTTATGCTTGGGTTTAACTCTGAGACACTCGAGTCCTTCATCGCATGGACACAACTCGTTTAAACTATAGTCAAGTCCGCCGAGCGGTACATAACATCGATGTCCTCTCTGTAGTTTAGTTTTACAAATCTTTTCTCCGTGTTGTCGCGCACAACACAAGTTTGACTTACAATCCATATCATGACTACAACGCGACCCTTTATGTCCCGGCTTTGAGGGTGATTCACATTTACCAAATATACAAATTAATCCTTTACGACATTGACCATCCCTTCTGCACAACACTCCTTTCTCATGAAGATTATCACATCTGCCGTAATGAAAGTCGCAGTACATGCCACTATCTGTACCACAATCATTATCATGTCTACATTTGATTGCAGTATTAGTAGAACTATTATTTGTATCATTGATGGCTAAACTCATGTCCTCAGGGATTGGATTGTGTAAAATCCAACCATAAATATATGCAGCCTTACAAATATCATATAAACAAAATAATAACGAAATAATTCGAAAAACATTCATAGTGACTGTCAGGTCAGCGAAGCTCTGAAATACTGATGTGAGTAACTGTCTGTTGACTGGACACAAACTGACCATAACTCATATGTGGTAAGACTAGAATAATTATGAAGTTTGCTAATAGTGTTTATATTGAAAAACAATAATCGCTTCATCACATCAACCAATACAGTAACATATTTTACACCTGCATCTCAACCAATAACTGTCAAATTGAAAACAGTGTACGACCTTCTAAGTTGTCTGCTTTAAGAAACATTTATTTTGAAATTTTGTATTATTTTAAGTTAATGTTAATCAATATATTAACAGTGACTTAACCTAAAACATTAAGATCTACCTATACTCAGAAAATGAGACTATATAAAGGCTACGCCACCAATGCATCCAATTTGTCAGAGAAGTTTACTGATGAAAGGATAAGTGAGGTATGCTGTGGTGCCAATAAGTAAAATAAGGTAGACATCAGACTGACATCAAATTTTAAAACTGACTTTTAGCTAAAAGAAGAGAAGCCACTTAACAAACTGGTGGGGAATTCATAATCTCTATTTTCTGCTCTATTGGTGGTCTATTGTATCAAGTGTGTCAAGTCAGTGGTTGCCAGTGCCTGATTAGTTCCAAGATAATAGGCTTTTGACACTCTCAACAACTCATCATAATATACTAAATGCTTAGATGTCACTCAAAACTAGAATGCATTCGATTTAACTCTAAATCATAATGTGTTTATTGTATATTTTGCTTAAATTTTAAAAGTTTGCAAATAGTTATTGAGATTAGAAGTCAAAACTTGTATCTAAAACTATAAATTAGTTTAATATACCTGAATGTTTAGATTTGAAGAATAGACCATTCAATAGCACTTCGTGGACTTGACTTACAGTAAAGTATCTTTGAAATGAGTGTAGATATAAAATTCAATTCTGTTCTCTTTTATTGTACAGACACTATTATGTTTAGACATTACTAAAATAGAAATACTTGGATTTGTACAAATTGCTTATCATTATTGTTATAAAATTTTAAATCTTAAATTAATAATTAAGCGAAAAAATAGCGCAAATTAATAGGAAGCACTGACACATCGTTACAGATCTTTAACTTGAGCTTCAAGCTTAGGACCATGATCTTGAGCTTAAGCTTAAGCTTAATGGCCATAGATTGAGCTTATTGTAACATTTTAATTTCAAAAAATTTTTTATTTAAATGTTGGCTTAACTAATACAAATCCATATTATAATTAAATCTATTATGAAAATTATCAAATTATTAAATAATTTCAAACACATCTGATTGATTGTTCTCAAAGTTTGTCACGTTTTTTAGTTATTAAATAACCAGAAACTAAATAAACATAAGCTCAGAAGCTCTCATATGCTAGCTTTAGCTTTAGCTTCAGCTAAGCTTCCTATCAGTGATGCTCAACGCTCGAGCGTTTGGCGCTAGGTGGCGAGCGCAAGCGGACGCTCGAGCGTATGACCCCTGAGAGCCAATTCTTAATACATAATTTTTTCTACAGGTACATTATAATGATTTTAATATAAAAAACCTACAATTTTTACAAAATATTAATTTATGTACAGTTATGAATTATTCTGTTTTATAGAATTTAGACATAGAATCGTCAAACGTTGTAGCTTATACCAAAGTACTTTGGCTTATACATAGTGTACTGTAGAAAACAGAAAAATAATTATTCTCTATAAAAAATTGTGGCTGGAATATAGTGATTATTATTAGGTTACAAAATCTGATTAAGTACAAACATTAACATTTTCTCAACAGCTTAAAAATTAAAGTGAGTCAAACGCTATTTTTTTGAATACACTAAATTTTCTGAAACTTATATTCTGGACAGTCAAGCTTAAATGTGGACGTGTGATCACCCTGATTAACATTTTTAAAAGAATGTACTGTATACAGCAGAGATAAAATTATAACTCAAATAAAATTAGCAAAATTTGTGTAAATAGCTTTCAACTTAAGAAATTGACGTGAGGTAAACGCTCGGCGCTGTCTCAAAAAACAGAGTGCCGAGCGTTTAATTTTGCCAGAGTGCGAGCGCCGAGCGCGCTCACCTTTAATTCCCCCGAGCGTGAGCGCCGAGCGTGTGCATCACTGCTTCCTATGTATGAGCTTGAGGTTGAGCTTTTCTGAAAAGCTTAGCCTATGTTCCCCATTAAATATTATAGATGAGAGGATAACCGAGTGATTAAGTCCAGGTTTGAGATTTTAAAATATCCAGTACTTTGGTCTCCTTTGCTTTGCGAAAATATGGCAGAGTTAAAAAAATATCCCTTGGTTCCCACTTATATTTTAAGTTGTTCAGTAATAAGTCAAGGAATAGATATAATAGACATTCAATAGATTCAATTTTGATATTGTTTTATATTATTGTAGATGTTCTAATTAAAAATTTACTTTACTTTAATTATTTGTGTACTATTCTATTGACTTCAAATAAAAACATTAAAATCATTTCAATTCATTAGGGCTCAAATTCTGACAATTTTTATGTGACAGTTCTATCTTAGACTCTAGTAAATAGTCGAAGTTTTGTTAATATTTTAATAATTCAAATTTAATCCAAAGTCACCATTAAGAAGATTTTGGTTAATGAATAAGATTTATATGAATTTATTTTGATTTTGTTCACCCAATTCGTAATTATTTGTTCCCGAAATATCTCAGCTTTTGTATTGAATTTCTGATGCTATGATTTAAGTTAAACAAAAAGTGCTTTACAAAGAAAAGCTCAGATTATATAAAATTTTGAAAAAATTAAATTAAAAAATTGCGTCAAATGCAGAGCTAAATTAATTTCCAAGTTTCTCAATATACAGGTGTAACACAACTGCTCTGATAAGCAATTGGAATACAAGTAATTGATGCGTAGGTATGAAACAGAAAGCAATTTATACATCTATTCAAATATGTTTTAAATTTGCCTTAAATTTAAACAAAAATTTATATAAAGATTGCATTTTATTAAACATGCCTTTAAAAATTTTTGTAATCAATAGAATGGTTCCACTAATGAATAGCATTCCATCACCTGATTGTGTTTGCGTTCAAAGCTTTTATTGTCAGGACTATAAGTACTGTACAGATATTGAGTGATAAATAAATACATAATTGTGAATAATGTTTATAAGCAATACTCAAATTTGAGACCAAATATTTTATAGTTTAATAGAATTATATTTTCATTAATCACTTTACTTATACTAAAAAGTTAGTCCTTTACATGCATTTTCAAATTGATTTTAGACCTGACATATTTTTAGACATAAATTGCAATATCAGTCTTATTAACTGTATTCACAATTTATAAGTTCTCACAGATTATTAACTGAAAATTAATTTGAAGATATTTTAATGAGTTTATCTCAGAATAAGAAAATAGTAGTTTAAACCATTAGATTAAAAGAAGACTCGTTTTTATAATGAGTCAGAAGTAATTTATAAGAGTTCTAAATATATTACTTATTGACTTTAACAGAGCTTACAATACCGTAATTTTTTACTTTTAATACAGAAAACATTAAATCATTAGTCAACTCAATATTTGGTTTTAACAATTTTAAGAGAATATTATTATATGTTCAACACATTCGGTCTAAACTTTGGCAAATTGTTGTTAAAGAAAGATAAGTCACTGATTAAATAAAGTCTAAATTTAAGGTATTTTTAAATTTGTAATAAATTGAGAGCTGAGAGTTAGAATACTTGTACAGTATATAATTATTAATCTAATCCATACCTATTCTCACAATAAGATCTATTCATTAATCATCAGCTAAATTATCACTCAATCAAAAAAATATCTAAACTAAAGTTTTATAATAGAACTTATTTCTAAAGTTTGTTCGTTTGGTTTTGACATTACATTACATTATAAGTAGATCTTTAAACTGTTGTTTTATTAGATTTTAAAATCAGTGATCAATAAACGCAATTTTATAAGATGTGTAATCTATTAAATATAAGTTACATTTGTCTCAACACAAATTTTGCAATACATTAAATAAATAGCAAAAATCTGTGACTAAATAACAATTTAAGAATTAACAATCAAAATAAAGGCATTTTAAATGAATAAATAGATTGAATGCTGAACGTAACGGATGTTAATTGTTGTTCTTTTATTACAGTATGT
>JAUJYT010001040.1:0-13464 GCA_033996565.1 Nanhermannia nana
AATAGAAATGTAAGCAAAGAGAAAATCAAAATATACTTTTATTTCATTCAAAGATATTTTCAGAGAAAAAATAAGTTATTTTTAAAAAGTTTAATTAAATCATAAATCTATAGCTAATATGTAAGTAAAAATTGAATTTAACTTTAAATATATATTAAACCAAACTTTAAATTTTTTAAATAAAGGTTAACTATGAACTAAAGCTTAGGTTAACTGCACTCAAAGTAGTACTTCGTTTCCAATCTTTTTTATGCAAATAAAGAAATATTTTTTTCTTTTGTAACCAATTATTGAATACTAAATCTCACATTTTTGTTAACATTGCTGTAAGACTTCATTCTTTAACTTTCTGTTAAATTAATATTATCTGTCAATTCATAAGAGAAATACATGTAATAGATATGTATTTTTATCTTAATATCAATTCATATTATATCAAAATCACTAAAAGAGAAAAATGTGTTATTTTTGGTCACGAATAGGCATTTCCCGGAAAGCCATATAAAAGTGATACCAAAAGCTCAATGAAAGACTAGTTTTTCTACACATTTCGCAAAAACCAAACGAAGTAATGAAAAGGATCATCAAAAAAGTCTTAACTAAACTAATCTTGGGTTTCAGTGGCAACGGATGTGACATAAAGACAGCTCTGTATGAATAAAATGAAAGTTAAGCCCAAAAGAATTTATATTTGATGCTTATCTTCATTTTTATGCAATTTATAACTAGTTTTTCCATTAAATATATTGTTTTTTAAATTTACATAAATAACTGTGTTATCAATTCTATCCGTTTGTGAAAATGCTAACAATTTTTTATTTTGAATAATCAACGATCAAAAGTATGAAAATTGTGTTGAAATTATTCAGATATAAAAGATATGTGCAGTTGTGTATTCATTCAAAATATAAGTAAAAGTAATTTGCAATAAGTTTATTACTATTAAATACTAGTTTGAGATACAGTTTAATGAATGTATTTTATTAAATTCTCTATAATAAACTTTTTTAGTTTTAATGATAAAGTAAAAGTATTTTTAATGTTTAAAAAGAAGCCAAAAAATAAAATTTTATTAATATGAGAACCAAAACTAATGGGTTAAAAAATTGCAATAAACATAAAATAAATGTATTTTACAAGTTTACAATTCTAACTATTGTAAAAATATTTTCTACAAACATAAGCGCTTACAATAAATAACTAATACCTACACGAAATGATTTAGTGTTATTTCAAAAATTTCCCCAATCATTGAGTTATCTGTGTTTGTCGGTGAAAATTACGCAAAATTTAGTTAATAAAGTATTATTTAATGAGCTGTCGCTCATTATGCGTGTGACATGTTTTTAAACAAAATAGAGCCACAAAAACATGCAATTATTAAACATTAATTAAAAAATCAAAAATAACCACAACAGACAACTTAATTTCTTAAAATTCTACTGAGCCTGTATTACAATGACTTTACCGATGGCTATGGTTGCGCAGCAATTGGTCATATTTGCAAATAATTAGCTTACTACATTTTTAATCTTTAATAAAATTATTCTCTTACTAATTAAATTAGCTATAGTGTAAGTCCTCTTAGGGGTGATACACATAGTACGTACTTATATAAGGGGAGGAAGTCAGTCAAAAGAGTACAAACTTTTACACTCTTATATGCTTAACATTATTTATTAGTGAAAGAACTCTTAAAAGGTTAGTTTCGAGTTAGCTATAACTAAATTAAGTTTTGGCTGTTTAGCTGGTGTTTGTTTATAGTGAAACCCTGTTATAGTAAAAGTATTGGTCCTTCGGATCGCTTCAATATAAATGGGATAAATATAATCAGAATTTTTTTGTATCTTTATTAAAATATTAATTCCCATTTATTTTGTGATTAGATTAAGTGCAAAATATTTTGTTTAAAAATTTGAGTCAATTAGGATTTGATTTAAGGAAAAATGTAAAAAATATTGATAATCAGTTTCATATCCACTGCCAAAAGCCTTCCACAACTAATCATATTAAACATAAATTAATTAAAAATAGAGAACATTTACAGTTTCTAATGGTTTCTCTCAAATAAGAGTCTTTTCAAAGATTAATTTTTATATTACTCATAATCTTCAAAAAAAAATTCTTTTATAAATTCAATGCTCTAAATATTTATTAATTTTCAAATACAAGTTATTTGCTTTTTAGTTTAGTAATTAATAGGAAATGTATTATATCTAACATTTTTATTGTTACCTCAAATAAACTTTCTATAGAATTATTAACAAAAACATTTGAAGAAATAATAATTAAAAATATTGAATTAACAATTGTTTAAAAATTAAAATTTCAGCTTTTTGTGGACCGAATTACTTATTTTTAAAAGTATAATATACTTAAATAAAATATAATAAAAAATCTACAGTTTCTATAATTTTCACATTAGATAAACATTTGAAAGAAACAAATTTCACGCATAAAAGTAATTCTTATCGAACGTCAAGACTCACAAAAATATTTAAGAAAATCCACAGAAATAGAAACGATAAAAATCTAATTTAGTCATTAAATTCCTGAACTTTGAATTTTCACTCGTAAAATATTTTTCTCGACTCCCATCAGTCTCTTTCAGTCTAACGAGAAATAAATGTTATATATCTTTGTCATGATATTCACCCTCTTTATAACAAAGTAGCAGTGCTTTGAGTATTATATAATTTTTCTGCACTTAAGCAAAAATAGCCTAAAAACTTATTATTTGTTTACTACTGTGCAGTGCACTCCATTTCTCTGGTTCCGGGACGTTATGTAATAAAAAATGATAACATCATAATTGCCTGCAAGTGATGCAAATTTATACAACTCATAAAATTGTCATTTCTTGAAGCCATTAATTTTTGGAATTCAGAAATCGTTTTTTATTATACAAATTTTGAAATAATTACATTTTATTTACTGAAGAAAGTAATTTTCTGGATCAGTAAATGCTTTATTATAACGGGGTTTCACTTCAAAAGAAAATAAGTTAAATAGCAATATAGTTATCAATTTATAAGCAACTCTTTATTATAAGAGGGTTTTCAATATAACGAGAATAAACTGCATGTAATTTATAAAATAATTTATAAAACAGTTTTTTGTAGAGAAATAAATTTAATTTTTTTTAAAAATAAAATGAGTTAAAAAATATTTTGCGTTTAAATGAGTTTAAATTATGTAATCCATGTCTCAAAATAAGCCCAAAATTTTATTTTCATAATTTTCTTTTAAAGGAAATATTTCTCTAAACAATTTTTGCTCAAAAATTTCAGATAATATACTAGAAAACGAAGAAAGTGTAGCCATTAAAGAATAAACAATTATAGCATATAAAAAGTTTACCAAAATATGATCTCTATATTACATAAACTTATATTGATTTTTGTCTGTTGTGTTGAATCCAACGATTTCTTACAAATCTAATACTTATTTTTCTAATTGTGTGGTAGAAAAAGAGGAAGTATTGGACAACAACTCATGTGCTCACTATTTGTAATGCAATGAAATGAAAAGTAATACTTTTGTAAAAGTTAACCAAAAGCTGGTGGTATACAACTGTCAAAAGATTAGCTCAATTTCTAAGCTTACTTACGAGTTAAGCACATATACATTGTCAGCAAATTTAGTTTTAAATACATTATGTAATCATCAAAAAAAGACAAAAACAAATTATACTGAAAATAAAAATTAATTTCTTTTACGATATTTAAAAAATATAAATATTTAATATTCTTTCAAAAGTCTATTGATTTAAAAATTTGAAACGAGAGAAAAATACTTTAAATTTTTTATAAGTTTATTGTCATAATCGAGACTTTAATCAACTTTTAAATAAGAAAAAAATAGTCGACTGAGAAGTTGTAGACTAAATATTTTCTCATAAGTCATCTCTGATTAGTGCCGATCAACTCCAGAGCACATTGAAGTGCGGACTAAATTGATAACAACTAATAAATAGTGACGTAAGAAAATAAATAAAAGGGTTATCGAAAGTAAATCAATGCGATAGTGAGTTACAAATATCGGTTAAATAGGTATTTGATGTGGTGCTAGTACTGCATCGATAAAGATAATGAACTAAGAACTGCACGCACTGATAGTCAGTCTCCTGACATTAGGTGCGAAAACATATTAGAGTAAAAAAATGCTGACAAGAGTGAGAGCTTATAGTTGAATGACAATTAAATTATTAAATAGGCGTTCAGTCAATTATGAGAGTTTGTTTTTGGTATAGCATTAAATGCTATTAATATGTGTAATAGTATTCTGTGTTATAGTAACTGAAGATAATATCATTTTTTCTTACACTGTTTAATATATAGTAATTTTTTCACACACCCAATAATCATAATTATAGTGAAATCATATGTATTATAGTTGTGTAGGTTTTGCTGTTAATCTGTTTTCTAGATATAAATCACAGTTTTTTTATTAATGTTTATTTTTTGTTTAACAGTAAATAAGTTGAGAGAAATTAAGAATAAATTATTTAAAAACTGTAAAAAATAATCAAAGTTTAGAATATATTTATTATCTACTTATAGATTAGACAATTGGTTAACTTCTGCAAAACGGTTGCCTTTTATTAAAAATACTTTATGTTAACATAAAAAGGAACGTTATTAAGCATTTTGCACAGTTTTTAATTTCAGATCTCTTACACAGTTGTGAATAGCGGTATAAAAATTCGCATTATTTGTAATTATAGTTTGTTTATTGGCTTTCTATACAGTTAAACATTTAAAATACAAGAATAATAATAAACTTCAAAATAATGTTTTGCAAAAAACTATTTACAAGTGTTAAACACAAAAACTTTTGTGAAACTTCAGCAAAATTTAATTAAAGACAAAAAAAAGTTTGTCTTTCAGAATAGATTTCATTAATTTGATGCCAAAACTATTAATTCTAATCGATTCTAAAAATTCTGTCGATTTAGTAATAAAGTTAAAGAAAGCTTTAGTTATACACTAAATCCACAAATGAATGCTCACAAGTATTTGTCTAATCGATCACTAAATCGACAGCAAAAGAAAACTATTTACTATCCATTATCTCAATGACTGATTTATTCTTAAAATATCTTTTTTCTTGAGTTCACAGGTCTTAAGGTTATGAACTATTTTATCGAATGCATACTTTTCGAGATTAAGTAATTTTTTATTGTAATTAAACATCTAATACACTAAAACCTCAATATAATGAATAGCTGTGGATCTGATTATTGTATTCACTAAAAGAGATATTTTTCAGCAATAGTTCAATAGAATGTGTTTTTGGATTTGCCTTCACTATAAAAAGGTTCACTATAACGATGCTTTACTGTATTTCTTCATTAAATTAATTATTTATCTTTCTCTCGCATAATAATGAGGTGAATGTATCAAAAATAATACTATTATTAGATTAACCAAACTTTTAATGAATATTTGTTTTTAATTAATGGCATAAAAACAGATGAATAAGAGATAGTTTAATATTAAAAGCTTTTTAACAGAATATAAATTCTGTTCATTATTTTGATTGAGTTCTTGTGAAATACTATTAAAACAATACAGTATTTTAAGTCTAAAAACTTATTTTGTTTATAATATACTTTTGTTGAATAATTGAAAAATTTTCTTAAGTTTTAAAATTGAAACTAAAATTAAATTTGAAATGACAGACATTTAAACCCTAAAGTACAACAAGTATTTTATTCCAAAAAATTCCTTAAATAAAGAAAAGCATAAACTTGTAAAACAATATTATTTTGAAATAAACTCAATAAAAGTATGTCTTTAGTGCTTCACTTTCTCTATATTTGAGTTTATTTTAGGCAAAAACTGTTTCTTACTTTTTTCAAACATTTTTTACAATTCATCGCTCGAAGCGTTTTATTTCCTGTCTCTCATTCACAAAGAGACTCCTTTTGTTTATCTTGTATTACAAAAAATGGTCTCATTTTTATTTGTCTCACCGTTTTTTATAACGTTCAACATTTTCTCTTAACACTAAATATTCATTGAGACTGTTCTCACATTTCTTTAAGATTGAATTGAGAGCTAATATTGTGTTCGACACTAAATTGCATTTGAGTTTAGAACAGATCAAATATTTTTGATCTAAAGAAAAACGCATGAATTTAAACAAAATAAAAACAATTTCTCTAAAAATATTTGCTACCAGTAATGAAGTCTATCATTCAATCAGTGCGATCGTTCGTTCTCGGATCGAAGTGTGCGAGTTCGAACCCCAGGCGGGTCACATTTCTTCTGCTATATGTTGGCCACATATTCAGTGTTTTTTTAACTACTTCTTGGCCCTCAGCGTTCATGAAAACGTTTTAAAATGCTATTTGTAGAGGTACAGTACAAATGACATGTTCATTGTGTGACATCATGTAGTGGTACAAAATATGCTGAACAATGAGAAGTCTGTAAACTTAATATAGATTTAGATACTTATAAATAACTTAAGATTAATTTTTTGTGTTTGAAGTGATTATAAAGTGATTATGTTATGAGAATATTTCAAAATTAATATAACAGTTGAGCATATATTTTATGCTTGAATTTAATTGCTTTGAGAAAAACCACAAGATTTTTCAGTTTGTTTCTGAGGTCATTTTCTAATGAGCATAGGATTTGATGTCTTAATTGCAAAATTGTTTCAGATACTTGAGTTCAAACATATATTTACCTCTCAATCAAATGATGTAATTTCAGAAAATAATTGACGAAATAGTACGCAATTAGAAAATTGAATTGATATGATTCATAAAATTTAATATTAATTAGAATTAACAGAATTAATGTTAACCATCATGAGAATTAACAATATATCATACGTTATTATTAACATCAAACTTATTAAATCAAATATGAGGTGCACTCACAAGTCATCAATTCATTTATTAACTCAAATCAAAGGAATATTATTTCCATATTTTACCCTAAATGTTGAATTTTGTGTGTAATTATGTTTACAAAAAGGTATAACAACTGAAAAGTTATTATTATCTCTTGTCATTGTTTTTCTCTTATAATTGAATGAATTGCATATTGTTTTGAAATACAAACCATTTGGAAAGATATTTAATTTTGTTATTGAAAAATAAGTAAAAAAATCAGACAATAAATGACAATCTTAATAATTCGAGCCAAACATGAAGTTTTTCGACAAAGAGAATCGATATTTTTCTCAAAACTTAAACTATTGTTAAAAATTACTCCTAAAGTCTTTAGTTCATTCACTTCAGGAATAGTAATGTCATTTAATTTAATATTTATTGATTTGTTTGTTTTAAAAATTATCTTTAAGTCTTTTATTTATTAAATTTAAATCAAAATCAGGGATGGCCAGGGGGTGTATAGGGTATTATATCCACCTGTCATATTGGTCAAGGGTACCCCTTCTGTCAATCGACCCCCGGTAGCCGAAAGCGAAAAAATCCTTTGTTTGGAAAAAATCCAAAATAGCCTCAAATTGAAATGAATGGTCCATAAAAAGAATGGTTAGAACATAAATAATCAATTTTATTGTGCGGTTAATAAATATTTCATATAAAGTGGCCCTAAAGTTAAGCCCAGAGGAAGACCAATTCAGATTTAAATTTATTCCATAGAACTCAACAGTTCTGTTCATAAAGAACAATTGAAATTTTAAAATTCTGGTTTTAAATTTTGGAGAATATTCGTTATGAACTCTATACTATGTGTATATCGAGTACTTCATATTAAATACATTTTCCTTATAAGTATAAACCAATTAAATTCTAGTTAAGGCCAGAATCGGTTGACATCAGAAAGTGATAAAGATCTAGAAAATCATTCCTCTTATTCCTCTTCAATGAATTGAAGGATTTCAATTTGACTGAAAGATCAGATTTAATTGAATGCATCAAACAGATTGACACTATATTAATATGTTATTAAAATACAGATTCTTTTGCGACTATTTTGAAATATTGATTTCGGCAATAAATTGAGGCTAATATATAATTCATGAAGTGTTTCAAATCAAATTAATAAGTTAGTTTCCAATTAATTTGAAATTTTTCAGTCGTTTTTTAAAAATTCTTCTCAAGTTTACTTAATTTTTAATTTTTTATATCTTTGCCAATGATTAAGATTATCTAAATTTTGAAAATATTTAGTTAATAGTCATGATTCAAATGATTTCCATTTCATTATGTCTGGAGTTCTATTGATAATAATCACAGGTTTCTGTGATTCTTGTCTTAGTTCATTAATTTAAAAGATAGAAAAATCAAATTTTTAAAGGTCTTAAAATGTTTAAATGTTTTTCACAATAGTTCGTAGAAATATTATTGACAAATATTAATGTTATATAAATATTAAAAAATTAATGCAAAATCAGACATGAATTGTAAATGAAATGAATAAGAGTAAAACCAATCAACAGGTGAGGTGTCATTCTCGAGATATACAACGACATTAAAAAGTAGCTGACATTTATTATAATAATAAAGTATCACAAATTGCATTATATATCTGGGAAACATATCGCAAAAGTTATTAATTTTTTGATTAAGAAAAAGTCAGAAAAGAGTTATTAACTAAACGATAATCGATGATACAAATTGACTAATTTTAAATATAAATTTTTGCCAACAAATAACTAATGGGCGAAGAGCAATAGGAAAAATAGTATTCCAGTGAATTAAATATGTCAACTTATTTCGTATTAATTAAAATTTTTTATGATTTAGTTACAGAGATCACGCAAATTAACAAATAAAATATTCTGATCAAAAATTAAGTAAAAGATTAGAAGTAAAACAACTTTTTGATTGCCCTAACTCATAAAGAAGTTAATTTTATCTGTTTAGGAAAAAAGAAGCGGTTTTCATATTTGATCACTTTAACGAAATATCTATCTAATGATGCGATGACAAAATTTCGTGAGCAATTTGAAGAATATTTTGTATTAATTAACCTGTTTTTCTCAATAAATTAGGTTTGAGATTATAATTTACTTCTTTTGCGAAACAAATTAACTTATTTAATGTTTACATATTATTGACATTCAAGATATTTAAGATATATCAGAGAAAACTTGATTTATTATTTAATCATTTAATCATATAATTATTCGCAAATATATTTAGCTCTACCGTTGGTTATAACTATTTTAATTAGTAGCAAAATGTTTTTTAGTCATTACTCGTGGTGCAAATGATTAGGATAGTATCCAATTGTAGCAGCGATAATCATGAAGCAGCATTTGATTGTCACGTATAAAATAATGCATATTTCATTAGTGCGATGATCCCGAGAGATATCCTCAATATTCATTATCCTATCATAACTTCATTCACAATGCATTATCAAATGCAATGAATTATGAATTATCTCTGTCTCCCTCTTTCCCTCTTTTTTTTGGTAATGACTAATTAACTCAACCAATCCGTAAGTTATCATTTTATTTTGTTATGATCTCTGTTTCATATCCTGGTTTGTAATGTGGAAAACTCGCGCTCAAAATTGAATTTACATTCTTATTCTCGATTTTAGTCCATTCACCCGATTCTTATTATCAAAAACATTGCTTTTATTACTTATAATAAATCTTACATAAGGTGAAGGCTTGAAGCTTAGCATAACATTCTTTTTTGTTGGTTATAAGTATATAACATACGAGTAATAGAAGTAATAATGTCATAGATGTGCCGCATCTCATGAATGTATAAAATTTTTAGGGTGTATCACAAATTTGGAGGTCTAATTTGGCTGAATGCTCGTTACGCTATCATATGGGGCTTTTGCTCGCAGTTTAGAGATAAGAGAAGTTCTTAATTTTATTTTAGGTGATGATTTATAGTTACATGGGTAACTTTCTAACAGTCTTAACAAAATCTAAAACTTTTATTATTAGGTTAATTTGCTTCTTCAGTCATTATAATGTGTTAGAGTTTCACGTAAAACATTTAATTTTTCATATTATGATTACTTTTTAATAAAAAAGTGGTGTTATCTTTGTTTTTCTAACAAATTAAACTTAAAGCAAAGCGATGTATAGCTGTCATTGCTGTGAAAATTAATAAATTGAAATGTAAATTGCATTCAAGGTTCAATTGCATGGGAAGTACAAACAGTAATTACTGTAAATACAATTTCACATCACAAGTCCTTTAGCTCTTAAGTAGTTTATTATATTTTACTTTATAATATTTCTAAGACACAAATTACTTTCGCCAAATATAATGTAGAATTACTGCCTGTACCATAAATTTAATTTTTACAGTTGAGAAAAACGAATCCTTGAACGAACCGAAGTTAAAAAAGCAAAATTACTTATAGCTGTTCGACTGCATTAGCAAAAGTAAAGTAATAGTAAATTAAATCACTCTTTAATTATGTTTAAAGTGAGGGCAACTAAAATGCAAATTGAAAACACTATAAGACATTGGATAAATTGCATCAATAATGCTGTCATTTACTTTTGAAATTATGCGCTAATTTAAAAAATACGCTACAAATAGCGTCTTTATTGTTTAGAAAATACTTTTCATAATAATGTGAATATAGATTCACTTGTAATGTAACTGATATCGATTCATAATTCATTGCCTGAATCCGGTATCTGAAAGCTATATCTATAACTATTATGCGTATAAATACGTATAAATTAAAACTAAAAGTTTATGAAAAGTGTGTCCTTTCTCTAAATGTACTGCTCTTTTACATAACGCCTGTTTAAAACTTATTTATGATTTAATTTATAATTTAACAGCAATTTCTGCTTTTAAAATAGTTTGACTAAACTTTTACAATTTCCTATTTAAGTGTCTTTTAACCTTTGGTGGATGTACTGTAATGGGAATTCATTGAATTTATAGCTTAAATGCTAATAATATTATACACTAATAATACAGAACAACTTTAATGTTCTGAATAATCGATTAAACAAATAATGAAATTTTTAAATTTAGAAAATAAAGAATAAAATAAAATATATTAAACATTTTAAGTGAATTCATTGAAATCTCTTATTCGTGTATCTTTAACGCAAGCAATTTATTTATTATTATATTTTCAATATTCATAGTTTTGAGATTTGTATTAATCATTTAAAGATATCTTATGAGACACGACGTCTTGATTTAAGTAAACTAATAAGTAATAAATTTTTCACGATTAAGATTGAATAAATCGAAGTATTGCTTAAAAGTTATTACAATTCAAGCGATAAATATCAAGCTTAACAGTCGCACATTATTTTTTATGCTTATAGTGAACTTGAAATTATCTAATAAGCGGCAGCTTATATGCGTTCATGTCTATGCAATTCTTAATCTCCTAATTTTTAATGTATATCAAATTTGACTTATAGGCCATGATAGTCATGATGTATAGCAAAACATGACCTAAAGTTAAAAATCAAGAATGAAATTAGTAAAGAAATAAGAGAGAGAACAGAAGATTGAATAGAAGAAAGAAAGAGAGCGGAGAGAGGGAGGGAGGGAGAGAGAGAGAGAGAGAGAGAGAGAGAGAGAGAGAGAGAGAGAGAGAGATGTGCGATCAAAACTCACATTATTTAATAGGGGGTATAATAAGTTTAACTATTTTTTATTATGAAAAGGCCGGAACATGAAGTATGAAACTTAATTACAGAGCTGGTAATATTATTATACCCACTTCGATACAGTCGTGAACTCAAATTTGATTATTCTTTTCGTGTAATTACGGATTATGATCAACGCAACTAATTGTGTTCAACATAAATCATAAACAATGAGATCCGGAGTACAATAGAAAATTTGCCGGTTCTACCAATTGGTTACTCAAACTTAATGCCTTTCAACAAAAAAAGGTAATATCTCTAATGGCTGTTCAACTATATTCTCCATCCCTTTAGTCACAGGTTTAGATCTAAGCGATTTTGAAATATAAGGTTATCTAATTATCTTAATTATAGGTCTTTTACCTGATTCTAAGTGACTCTGTTAGGCTTTGTTTTTTTTGTTTAAAAAATTATGATTGAAAATGTATTTTATTGTTAGCTTACTTAAGTTGTTTGCATACCTCATCTCAAATATGTATTTATGTACTATTATGTATGGGAAATACTTTTCTATTAAATAAATTGAAGTCCTTTCAAATTGAAATTCATCGCATTAGACTTTCTTATTTAGTTATATTTAAAAATGTCTTATATAATAAATATCTAATTTACTTTTTAAAGCAAAGCAATCAAATAAACTCATATAAAATCGGTATTTATTTATAGCTTTAGCGTGAAATGTCAACTCGTTTTGTTAGTACCACTTATTAGTATACAGATAATCATAAAAACGATTTATATCTTTTGTGGAATTGGAAGCTTTCCGAGAAAATTACGATATGGTTAAGTTATTTGCAACTTTTTATTTATTCTTCAATATTAACAAACTTTTATAGAGTTTTATTACACAGTCTAGAAATAAAAATTGAGTTTTGCCACATTTTTTATGCCAATTACGTTAATGTACACAAAAGTGATTGTATGACCGGAAACTGGAAAATGATGCTCCGCTTCAAGTAATGTTCTTAAGTTATATACTATTAAAGTACATCAGCAGTAGATGAAAAACCAGCAAAGAAGTCATTTAAGCCCCAAATGATATCAAAATAATGGTATTAACAAATACCGAAAAAATGCCAACTTATATGTCTGTTACGATTGAGCTCAAAGTCAGTCGCGTGTCGTTGAATGTAATTTAAAGTCTCTCTCTTGGTAATGAGATCCGCGTCAGTCTATCTCCATCACCACTCTTCAAATGTTTTGATTTGAAGTCAATTGAAAACTAAATTTAAAGTTTGTTATTATGCCAAACAAGAAGTATATGCTTTTTCATTAAAGCGCTTAACTTTCAATGCATCAAAAATACAGGAAAGCTAATGCACTCTAAACATAATCAATGTAATCATTGTTTAAAGCTTTAAGTTATTATCATTATCATTAGCGTAAATTTAAAGTTATTGACTGTGTGTTTACTCAGTTGTAAAATTTAATGGTTTGGTGTTATATTTTTGAGATTAAACTCTGTCTGAAAAGTGTTTCTATTGATTATATAAACTCTACTTTTATTCACCTCTTATTTTATTCTGATTATCAAACATTAAAATAAATGAATTCTTAAGATTTATCGCTTTTGTAAACCAAATCTTTGTAAAAGACGATAATTTATAGAAAATTCTCAATTCAAAGCTTTGAATAATCTATAAAATGTTTTGTGAATCAATTAATTTCTAATTGATTACAATTTATTTGTGTATTTGTTTAAATTTTTGAATAATAAGATAGCAATAAAAGATTTCTGAGCTCTGAATACAAGTATAATAAATAATTTATTTATGACAGCAGAGAATTATTTGTAATAAATTCTTATTAGCCGACAGCACCTCAACTTGAACAGGGAAATGCTGACCTGTACCGGATGAAATCCATGACCTTACCTAA
>JAUJYT010001041.1:0-13451 GCA_033996565.1 Nanhermannia nana
TATGGATTTTTAACTGACGTTCGTTTACAGTGAAACCCCGATATAGTAAAGGCATTGACCGTTACTAAATATTTTCACCATAAAGTAGATAAATTGTATGCTACATGTTGTGAAGTCAAAGCTGGGTATATTGAGTATATGAGTATTTTTAACTTAAAATTGAAAAAAATAAATTTTTAAAGACTTGTGAATTAATGATTTAATAAAGAAATAGCATTAATTCATAATTATTTTGTTTGACAGCTATTATACGACTACACAATAGTTTAATATTGTGGTCAAACAAATGTTTGCTGATTGTAGAGACATATTATTTGTAATCTATTATTACGGAAATAGTTATGCATTTAAGACATCCTCTTATTATTTATACTGTTTATGTATTATTCAAATGTTGATATTATAAAGTAATCTTTGACAGGAACCAATTAAATCAATAAAGTGTATCATTTTGTTTAATTTGACGCTAATAAGTATTCATGTAATTGAGAGCATAGTCAATAATTGAAAGGCTTTTTACAAATAAAGCCAAATGCAAATGTATAATAAAGTATTGACTAAATGAATCCTAAACTGAGACCGAAACATTTATTGATACAACTTAACCTTCATTTAAGTTAATCAAAATTAGATTACAGTATACCTGTAGTGCATCCCTGCTATGCAATACAGTGAAGCCTACACTCAAGATCTCGATATTCGGCTTTACGGTTCATCTAATCATCTTATTCATAATTTTCTTACTCAATTCAGTCCTTACTCTTTGATTCGATGAATTAGTGATATTAAACGTGAAAATAATAATAAAAATTTTAAACTATAGATATTTTGAGCTTAATGTGTAAGAAAAACATATAATTCTTACTATTTTTATAAATAAGTATTTTGTAAGGTTTTATCTGAATTTGAATTAAAAAATATATTAGAAATTGAATTAGAAATATATTCAATAATTTAATTGTTTTAAAGTTTTAAAAATAAATTACAAAAATCTCTTGAATTCAACTTTCAATACCTGTAATATAATATCAGCCATTCTTTGAAAAGTTTATTTATTCATCATTTTTAAGCATTATCTGAAAGAGTTTCGAGAGTCGAGATTTTCTAAAGAGTCTGACACTTATTTATAACTCAAAAGGTGATGAAATGTTTGGGAAATGTTACACATAAAAGGTTTTTGGAGGCCATATCAAACGTGTATTATTCTTTTCTAATCACAATCATATCCATCATATCAACTCTATTCTGATGGCCATAAATTCTCGAGTGCATAACATTCTTAACAGTGCGATAAATGTCGTATAACTATACAAACAACTTCTGGTAATCATTTGCTAATTCTCATAAATAAATTAAGTGCAAAGACCTTTGTATCAAAGTTTTAAAACCTTCCAAAATAAATAATTTGATTTATATGAATAAAACTCATTCATAAATGTAGTTTATATTTTCATTTTTAGTAATAATATTATTGTATTTGCATTAAGTCAAAAACACCATTCATTACTAATCAACTCATAAATTATAGAATAAGTGTTGTTAATCTTCGACAAAGACATAAATTCGATAAAAATTTGGAATAATTCATATATCTTATGCTTATACAGTAATACTCTGATATAGAGAACCTCTTTATAGGCTTTATAACAAACCTTCAATTTATTAAAAGCAAGTTCAAGCACACATCCCATTCAAATCATGCTGAAAATACCAATTTATCAATATTTGGTATACACAGATCCTGAGTCCAGACCAGACTGATTCACTATATCCAGATATTACTGAGTGATCCCAATCAGTCCAAAAACCTGAGCTTCCAGCGCACGGTTAATATAAGCTTGAGCTTTTTCAAAACTTGAGCTGCACTTATAATTACGGTTGCCAGACCTCCGTTTTTCTAACAATTTTTGAAAAATACATTGCTTAGTCCCCCCTTTGGTTTTATAAAAATTATTAAAAATTCAAAAAAATTGGTCCCCCCTTTGAGAGAAAATTATCTCCGTTTTTATAACTGGCCAAACCTGGCACCCGTACTTATAATCATGCTTCGAGACTGAGCTGCTAATCTAATAATGTTAAATATACCGGTACATATGTACTCAATTAAGTGTTTAATACTTTGAGTGCTTTTCATGTGTTGCACTATATTTTATTCTTATTGCAATACTGCTGCACCAGTGAATTAACTGTGTATTAAATTTCAATGTTTCTGTTATTTTAGATTTTTGTTTAGATATTTATTTGTTTGAATCTGAGCGCTGAGACTTTTTGCTTGAGATGCGCTTCTCATTGAGTGACGACAAAGCTTAGAGTTGCTCGAAATTGAACTTCAAGCGCAGCTCAGCGAAGCTGTAACTTCACAGAGGACTTATTGAGATCACTAGTATTACTGTACAATTTCATCAGTCAACAAGTCATTTAAGTGAATTTATTTTAGGTCATGATAAACATAAAAAACTAATCTATTTTGTGTATTCGCCAAAAAATGAAAGTTTATATAATCATAACTTTTTTTTAACTTATAGTTAATTAATATGAAAGTTATCTGTATTGTATACGCTTTATCTCAATAGTATTCCATATAACTTATAATATGAAGATAAAAAACATGTTGGAATATGAAGATAAAAAACATTAGTTAGCGTTAGCTAACAAAGTCTCAAAGAGTGACAGATGCAACACAATGATAAAAACTTACATAAAATACTATTAGTTTTAATAATTAGTTCATATGATTCAATTGTTAAAGTGTTAGCATAATAAAAGTTTTGGTAGAATATGAAATTTGATATTTGAATTTGTTTACTATTAAGAATTGTTGAATATTTTCCAATTTAAAAAATGAGTGATAACAAAAAACTAAAGGTCAGTGGACTCGATAACCCGACATATGATTCTTACCAAAAGCCAGAATCGCATATCAATGACAGTTTTGAGCAAAGTTCTGTAGTTATTACTGGTTTGGGTAATAATAATGAAGATTCTATTAGTGCAGTGTCGAGACCTAATGCCTTGCGACAAATGAGTGTAATCGCTGAGCCCGTGTCTATGTCCTGGCATAATATCGATGTATTTAGCAAAAAGAAATCCAATTTTTCTCTTCCTTTCAAGAATAAAGAGGAAAAACCTGTCGTTCATATTCTTAAAAATGGTAAGAATTATTACAATTAATTTTAATGACTTTAACAGGATTTTACTTTTATGTTATAATTAATTTGAGAATGATATACACGTAAAATAAGTAACCTTTAGAATAGTTGGTTATAAATTTAGTGATAAATTTGTCATTTGTATAAACACTAATAACTAGAATTGAAGGCCTCATAATTCTTAAGTTATTTCTATTGAAAACAAACAGTACACAATACGCACAATACCTGTATAAAACATGTATTCAATATTTTTAAACTGAATTAAAGTTTTTTTTAAACAATTTATCTTTAAAATCAATTCAAATAATAATTTTTGAAGCATAGAATCTTAACGATCTGTTATTCACTTAAAAAATGAATTGCATTTTTATTATTCACTATATTTTTCAATGTGTTTATACTGTAATATTGTTTAGTTAGTGGTCAAATCAAATCTGGACAAATCTTGGCTATAATGGGCGCGAGGTATCAAATTTATTTTAATATTTATTCAAAATAAAAAGTTTAAGTAAATTCTTGTTTCTAACTTACATTCGAGCAAAACTACATTTGCTGTATGTAAATGCTTTTATAGTGCAATATAAACTACTTTTAAGGCATTCAATATTTTATTGATTAAGATTATAGTTAAGTTGGTTAAATGTTTAAGAGCGCCTAAGTTTATAAGAGCAATTTTAACAATGTTAAATAATTGTTTATTTTTCAATTAAAATATGAATTCATTATTAAATATTAAAATAGTTTAAGACGGTTTTGTTCACTTTATGGGCAATAAATTATTAGTCAGCTGTCTAGTATAGGAAGACATAATCTAAATACCTGTTAAATAAAACATACAATAGATATTAGAACTATTGTTAGTATTACATAACCTTTAGATAATGAACTATTTTAATAAGCATTCTATTCTCTAACAGTAATACTGTGTTTAAGAAGTTTTTTCAACACTTGTTAGTAATTTATTGTTCAATGTTCAAAAGTGTTGCAAAAAGTAATCAAAAATTTTTGTTACCTGTAATATCACAGAAATGCATTTAAGGGCTTTAACTAACGCTAAATGAATCGCAAAACCGAGACCGACAGAGTTTGCTTCACCGTATGCCATAGATCTAGGAATACTTAACCTTCATTTAAGTTGAGTTCAGGCAAAATTATGTGATGCAGTGTAGCCCACACTGCCCGTCTCGATGTTCGGTTCATTAACTCTTTCAATGTAAAAATTCTCTGCAGAGTAAATGCAAACTCAGAACTTTCAATAGGTTGCAATTTTCAGTAATCTTATTATAATCTTAAAATAATTTTTCAATTACAACAGTGGTGCCGGAAAAACAACTCTTATAAATGTATTAACACAAAGAAATCTATCAAATGTTGATGTAAGTGGTGTCGTAAAACTGAATGGCAAGACAGCAACTGTTGAGAATATAATAGCATTATCAGCATATGTGCAACAAGATGATCTCTTTATTGGGTCGCTTACAGTTCGCGAACACATTAAATTTCAGGTTCAATTTAATCAAACTTTTTGAATAAAAATAACTTTGCAATAATAAAAAGTTTAATGAAAATGTAGGCTCGAGTCCGTATGGACCAGCATTTGTCAGCAAAAGCTAAACAAGCGAGAGTTGAACAGGTTTTAGTGGATGTGAGTATTAGAGATCTTTAGTTACATTTAAAGTATATCAGAACTGTATCAGAGTATTGAAAAGATAAATATATATTTACTGTATTTGTCATTCAATAGTTAGGATTATCCAAATGTGCGGATACTCTGATTGGATGGCCGGCAGAGTCTAAAGGGATATCTGGCGGTGAAATGAAACGATTAGCTTTTGCTTCAGAGGTATTGATTGCAAAATGATTTTGTTATTGCCTTAAAACTAAAGTATATAGTTATTAAACTCAATTTTATAGTTATTAACAAATCCTTCAATAATGTTCTGCGACGAACCGACGAGTGGTTTGGACTCATTCATGGCTTTAAGTGTTATCGAAGTATTGAAAGATATGGCAGCGATGGGCAGAACCATTATCTGCACTATCCATCAGCCATCATCTGATGTGTTTGCAATGTTTGATCAGCTGTTACTTATGGCTGACGGAAGAGTTGCTTATTTGGGACAATTAGGTAAGTATTTAGATTTTAGTTACAAAGGAGTATTGTTGTAAATCGCGTTCAGAATTATTTAAGTTTAGGAACAGTTTTACTGTTAAACCTATTGCTCGTAGGGGTGAGAGTGGCGCGACTCGCTATGGCTTCGCTCTCGGATCGAAGGGTTCGAGTTCGAACCCCAGGCGGGTGCCATTTCTTCTGCTATATGTTGGCCACATATTCAGTGTTTTTTAACACCCCTATGGCCCTTAGCGTTTGCCCACAGCCGACACAGGTTCCACCTGTAAAAATCTCACTGGATTTCAACATGGGCTTTAGTGACATCTTCCTCTCATTAGGGGAGTTGTTGACGAAAACGTATTTTAACCCCCCCCCCCCCCCTATTGCTCGCGCTTACATAATATAACTTTGTTTTGTTAGTGAACGTGATAACGTCAATAATATTAATATAATTTCTCATTTCAATCAATAGGCAAAGCAGTGGATTACTTTTCAAGTCTAGGTCTGAACTGTCCGACTAATTACAATCCGGCAGATTTTTATATTAGAGAATTAGCTGTTATTCCTGGAAAAGAAATTGAATGTAGAGATAAACTCAAAGTTAGTCAAATGATTTTATTAAAATTTTAACAAACATTAAGCTTATTACACTTGAATCATTGCCGTACCCATCTATGGGGCGCAGGCAACCAAAGAATTTACATACATTAAAGTGTGTCTCTTTTTCCATTAAAAAGAAATTGTAAAATCTTAAAATTTTCCTATGTCTGCCCCAACGAAAAATGTCCGGGTACGGCACTTTCTTCAATCAAATTTTTTTTGTGATTTAGTTATAAATAACACATTTTTCAATTATATTTAGAGTGTTTGTGATGGATTTGCAACCAGTTCATACGCAAGAGAATCAATGCCCGAACCTTTAAGTGATAAATCAGACTTCTCTGAAGTGAACAAATCAGTTGTCAGATTATCTCTATATAAGGCCAGTTGGCTTGTACAGTTCAATGCATTAATGTGGCGCTCATTTCTCAATGTTCTGAGACAGCCTATGATAACAACTGTTCGTATTGTGCAAACTGTGGTAAATATTTATTTTGATGAATAGTTTTTTCTAAAATATTTTAAACCGAAGTAACCACTAATACATTAGGATTGAGAATCGTTATATCAATACCTAGTTGTTCATCAACTTTAGCTTCATCATTAAAAACCCAAATTATCAGTACATTAATACCACTTTATGGTAAAGCACAAATATAGTTAAAATAAATGTCCGGTCTCAGCGATTTAATATATCGATGAATAACTATAGAATATATAATTTATCTGAGAAGTATTTTTTTAGTTTAGTGAACCCAACGATTCTTAAGCAAAACTTTATAATTGCAATTCAAATCAAAGTTTCTCAATCTGTTAATAGTTTATTTCAGTATTACTCGGATTTATTTATTGGCGTCAAGATCTCGATCAAAAAGGTGTAATGAATATCAACGGAGCTTTGTTTCTATTAATAACTAATATGAACTTTCAAAACGCTTTTGCGGTCATAAATGTAAATAAGATGCAAACCTTTTTATAAAAACTTATTTTAAGTATATTTACCATTTTTTTATAGACATTTTGCGTTGAAGTACCGATATTTCTAAGAGAACACAATAATGGCATGTATAGGGTCGACACTTATTTTATTTCAAAAACTCTGGCAGAGGTAGGATTTTGATCATAGTTTCATTTGAGCTTTAATTAGACTAACTTTAGAGCAACTAAATTGATAAATAAATATTTGATGCATAGTTACCGACATTCATAGTGGTTCCGGCAATCTTTGTGGCCATTTTCTATTATATGGTTGGCTTTTATAATGATTTGCAAACATTTTTTGTATGTGTAGCGATATGTGTTCTGGTGGCCAACTGTGCCTGTAGTTTCGGTGAGTCCTATATTTTGGTGTTTATTAATAAAATAGCATTCATTCAGTCTATGAAAAAAATTATAGTGTCTTAAAAGTAATATTAATTTGTAAAAAGTTTAACCTAAAGTATGAAATAGAGAAAAATATTCTTAGAATTTCTTTTTCGCTTAATAGTTTTGAGTGTGGGATATAATTACTAATTAATTTTAATTTAGTGTTTGCTAACACTTAATCTTATAATTCAGTTATCCATTAATTTAGATTTAGTTAAAAACTGGTTTTAATAAAATATGTTAAGATATTTTAAAAGTTACCCATTTGTTACTCTCAGAAACTTAATGTCAGAATATTCTTATCCAAGGATTATAATTATCTTATTATAAGAGTTATAGAATAAATAAATTTATATCAACTTCCTTAATAGGTTCTCATATTAATTGAGTTTCATTGAGCTGTTTGTTCCGTAACACAAATATTAGATAAATTTTCAATAATAACTTATTTAAAGATTTTTTTGGGATCAAAACCAATTTCTGAAACTCTAAAAATATTTCAAGTTTAGTAAAAAAAACTTCTTTACTAAAGAATTTAATTCTTAAATCAAACTAATAATTAAGTCTTCAAATCTATTTCAGGTTATTTTGTTTCGTGTATCAGTAGTTCAATAACAATGGCCTTATCAATAGGTCCACCGATTATGATACCGATGTTGATATTTGGAGGCTTTTTTCTCAATAATGAGTAAATATTTTGCTTTTAATAATTTTTTAAATTTTAAATCTTCTGCTCTGAAAAATGACTGAAAAAATAAATAATTTTAATTACTTTTCATAAATCAATAGTTCAACTCCAGTATATTTTGTTTGGCTTAAGTATATTTCGTGGTTCTATTACGGCAATGAAGCGCTTGTTATAAATCAATGGCAAAACGTTCATGACATCGGATGTCCATATAGTAACAATACTACACATGGAGGTAACGCCACCGCTTGTATGACAGACGGCAAGGCAGTGATGAGAAATCTTAACTTCAATGAAGATAATTTAATTCTGGATACTCTATTGCTTTTAGTCCTAACTATAGTATTACGACTCATGGCATATATAGCTCTGTGGTTAAAGTCAAGGAAAAGATAAAAGTAATTAAGTTTATGATAAGTGAAATAAAATATTTATTACTTTTATTTAATTAAATATTTATTGATTAAAATCCAAGAAATGGTTTACTTGAATACAAATATGAACAAAATGAAACAAAATGCACAAAAAACAATAGTTGTCATAAAAATGAGAGATTAAGTTACAGTAACTTACAGTACATAATAATGTTTAAACTTAAGAGTGAATAAGCTTTGAATCATTGAGTGTATTATATTTAGCTATTTTTCAAAGTTTATCTCTTGAATTATCAGAAAATTTATCGACTTTTGATATACATTAATGTATTTATAACAGAATTACTGATATGTTATTATAAATAAATTTATACCAAACAAAATTCTAAACTAAAATGTTATGAAAATTTATGGCTTTGAAAAAAACTTCAATATTTATGATTAAAAATCAAAAACAACGCTTCAAAACTTTGTCTATTTGATAACAGACAGCTTTTATGATAAGTAAACATGAGATGAAATGAAAAAGTTGTGTCAAAATACAACTGAAATTAGTGGCCAATCATTTATACAACAAACAAGGGAAGTGAGTGTTTTAAGTGCAAACAATAAGTTATAACTTATAAGAAATTGAATCATATTCAGTCGAGAGATGCAAATAAAAAAAATAAAGAAATTTAATCCATTATTAATTACTCCATCTATTACTGAAAGCCATACGGCCTCTATTGAAACCACGGCCACGAAAGCCACCGCCTCTTCCGCCACGAAATTGGCCTCTGTTTGAGTTATTAAATGAGTATCGCTTTACGTTTGAACTGAATTTTCCTCCTGTTATCAGTTTTAGTAAACAAGTTATCAATTAATTCGTACAACAAATTAATAATTTATTCTCTTTAAAGAGAATTAAAGGTAAATCTAAAAATTCTAATCCTATTAATTAATAAATAGTATAAAAAATTATTATTAGTTTTATTCAAATGAACATTAAAATAAGTGTCAAACCTGGCGGTGCATATATTTTGCGCTCACGTTTAGTTTCCGAACCTTCCGGTGCAGTGATTGGCTGTCTTTTTAGTGTTTTTGCCGGTGTTTCGGTCTCAGTGGTTGTGCTGACCGGTAATGAAGGTGTTGGAAGAACTGTTGCTTTAGTGATCGGTTTCCAAGACAACGAAATCGTCGATTTATAACTTGGAGGAACTTTGAACAGATCGCGGATTAAAGTATTTATATTATTAGTGGTCTTCAATGCCATGACTTTCAACTTATTTTCATCCGATTTAAGCGCTTCGCCCTTTACTGTTGACAAGTGTTTACGCAGTTTTGTTAAATAGCTTTGAACTCCTGTTTTTGAAAAATAGTTTTCATTAAACAATTTGATAATTAAAATGAAATGTATTCAAAATAATTGGTTGACAGACCTCTCGCGAGGTATTGTAAGCGCAGTTTGAAATCCTTCACACGCTCTGATTGTATGTCTGAAAAGAATTGTTGATTTTGTTTACATAACTGTTGGAAAGTGTATAACAAGCACTCGATGTGAGAGAATTGAAGACTCGGTTCGTCTCCATTCGAACTATTTTGTAAGTCATCGACCGGTGGTGTTGGCATGTATTGCAATAATTTAGTGAAAACTCTTGACTGACATTTCTCTAATTCGATTGAGTCAGCCGTCGGTGAGATATAAGGACACATTTCAGCTAATAATTGAAGATAATCTAATTCAATGCCTGACTGTTTAGCTTCCATTTGATCCAATTGTGGCAACACTTGAAGGCATACATACTTTACAAAATCAGTCGAAGGAACGAATTGCTAATAAGTATTTATAAAAAAAAAAATTACTCTAATATTAACTCTAAATTGATATATAAATGAATTTAATACTAAAAACTGTTAAATCATTTCTTACTGAGAAATAAGGGACCGCATGTCTGATACACATCAATAGCTTATCAACCAATTCTACTTCTGATGGCTGTTAAAGAGAAAATTAAATCGATTTAATTGATTGAATGTTTCATTTATTCATATCTAACAAGTCTTACATCAAAAGTGTTATTGAGTTCCGCCTGTTCTTTAACAATATTGAGAAGCGTTTGCTGACCACTCAGCTGTTTAGAGACTTTGAGTCCACTCAATAAAGTCATAAAAGTGACGAATTCGTCTTTAGTCACATCTGCCATCACTTTACGGCATTCGTCCAGAAAATAGTCTTCAATTTCTTTCGTGAATATATCGCTTGAAATCAATTTCAAGCGGTCCTTAAGAAACTTGACCGCTCTCTCGCGGACCACTTCTTCGCCGCTAATTATCTGCGAAAAGAGTCCACCAAAAAATCCTTTGGCGTCATATTTAGCTAAAGTGGTCAGAGACTGGTTCACAATATTTAGTTCAGCGGTATCTTCAGTTTGCAAGAGTTGTGCCAAAACATCCGCCATTTTCGGCACATATTCTTTGCGTTCGCGACATATCGACGGCAACTCTTTGATTGCGTGACGTCTTATCTGTTTTCAAATAATAAACAAAAAATATTTTAAAACAACTCAAAGATAATCATGAATTGATCGATAAGTTGATCATAAAAAACTTTATGAAAACTTATAATACAATAGATTTTGTTTTAGATTATAATAAACATTAATTAAATAAATACATTGATGTCGTCGTCTTCGCAGAGATCGAGCAGAGCGTCAATGGCTGTGTCGTAATGTTTGGGAAAGTGTACGAAAAACTTAGCGATAAATTGCGAGGAAAGCTGTTTCTCTTGTTGACCGCCTTTTACTGATGACAATATCGATAAATAACACGATTCAAGCTTTAAATCAAATTAAGGTTTGAAAAGCAATTTAATAAATAATTTGTATTTCAAATGAAAACTTTTGACATAAAAACAAAATCACATATAAATTGATGTAAATATTGATATAATAGTTAAATAATACATACATTTGTTATGTTATCCTTCGCTTCGACTAATTTATTGTAATTGTCATAAAGTTCTGCTAATTTGTCACTCATTTTCGGTTTTATTAATTAATTGTGTTTTTTATTTAAATATTTGTTTATTTTATTATTTGACAAAAACCACAAAACATGCGTTTTTGCAATGAACCGAAAAACCAGTCTTTTAGGGAAACACACAATAAAATACGTCTTAAAACAAAAAATTACCGCTTATTTTGGGGAAAAAATATTTTTTATTAATAATGTATTTAATAACTATTTTTAAACTCTCTTTATAATTAAAAACAAATCTTTGTATTAATTAAACAAAAATAATAAATAATAAAATTATTGAACACAAAAAATTAATTAATTTAAAAAAATGGACAAAAATGAAATCTCAAAAAACTAAATCATTTTGGACGACATTTATGTACAGCTATTGAGTGATTGAAATACTATTGAAATAAATTAAGAGGAAATGTAATGATTTGTAACTAATTTTTTAATTCAATTAATAATTTATTAAATATTTAATAATTAAAAAACAAAACAAATACAAAACAATGTGTTCACTAAAACTGTCGACTATTATATCCAAACAATTACCACATATTGACCAACACTTAACTGATTATATAATCGGTATTTATATGAGAAAAAAATTATTTCACAATTGAAACGCATTTTAATTAATAAATAAAAAAAATTTAATTGAATATCAGGTGTCCTGACATGCGATCACTTCGATTCAGTGGAACAGATATACGATGCCATCGGTGAAGTACTGGAGTCGTGTTGCGAAGACATTCAAAATAATGGTAATGATATTGAGATGATTTGTGACCAACTTTTCAGTGCTATCAATATGTGAGTCATTAAAGCGTTTAATAAACTCATTATTTATATAACTATTTAATCAATTAAAGCAACGCAGAGGTGAAGAACGGCGACATTCGGCAGACACTGTCATCGCCCGTATATTTGGGAGCAATGGCTTCACGTCTCGAAGACTCGGCAGATAACTGGAAGTCGATCTGGACTTCACAGAAAGAAATTGACTCTAAAGTCGACAGTAAAAAGCTGTTCAAAGCAGAGGCAAAGCTTAAACAGAAGGCAGACAAGAGAGATAATGTACAGACGGATAGTAAGCCGGTTATGCAGATCAATAAAGAGGCGACCGCTTCGCAGATGATGTCCAAGAAAGATGTGAAACAAGAAGCGAGAGGTACTAATAGGACAAAAGATATTAAAATTGATAATTTTGACATTGCGTTTGGCGATCACGTACTCCTCAAATCAGCTCAACTCACACTAGGTTTGTATTCAATTATAATTTAATATTTCTGTTGGAGTTTATTATCACCTGTTTAGAGTAAATCTTAAGCTAAAAGGCTTTTAAATAATTATCTTTTAAGGCGACTACAGGTAAACCCATTTTATAGCAAAATTTGGTTTCAACTCCGGTTTTTAAAGCGCAGATATCATTGACAGTGTTTTGATTTTAACAATTTTATGATTTTTTAAAAATAACTTAAGAGATACAGTGCATCTATAATTTTATTTTATGATTCTATTTTTGTAAAATATCTAAAAAAATGATAGAAATTTTCATTTTTACAAATGATGCGTCAAAGTAACAAAATTGTCATTAATGTAACATTTTTTTGGAGACTATTTTTAACCCATATTCGCATTTTAGTAAAACTTTCTGTTTCTGTAAAACCTGGTGAAGAATTGAGTTCAAGTTGAAAGCTCTTGCGATTAGATTTTATTTTTATACAAAGAGTTTATTATTTAATAACTATTAATCAAATGGATTATTAAATGTTAAGGTTATGGCAGACGTTATGGTTTGTGCGGTCGTAATGGCATTGGAAAGTCAACACTTCTTCATATGATATCTAACGGCTCTTTAGTAATACCATCGCATATATCTATACTTCATGTCGAACAAGAAGTGATTGGCAATGAAACCATTGCTCTCGAGTCTGTTCTCGAGTGCGATAAGATTAGAAGTGATTTATTGACTGAAGAAAAACAACTGTCAGCTAATAGTAATTTAACTCCTGAACAAACTGAGCGTTTGAGTGAAATCTATCAACTATTAACAGCTATAGAGGCAGATAAAGCTCCGGCAAGAGCTTCAATCATATTATCAGGTGATTAGTTGACACACTTTTTAATTAGATTCAGTTTATCATTACTTTAGT
>JAUJYT010001042.1:0-13438 GCA_033996565.1 Nanhermannia nana
TTACTTTAGAAATGTATTTATTTGATCAAAGATTCGCCGGTTTTGAATTTCTAGCTTTAGCTAAATAAACATTATTATTAGAGTTTACAGGTATTTAATGATTTGCTTGTAATTTGAATAATTTGTATTCAACAAAGAGTTGTTAAAGTTCACAAAAGTTTTAAAGATCGCATGTTTTTAAGTGTTTTTAAGCTTTTATTTAAAAATAGATTTCATGAAAGAGCAAGTCAAGTTTATTGAATTAATTTAATAAAGTTAAATTAAAAGTTCAACTCATAATCAAATTAAAGAATTAAAAATTTTGTGATTTCTCCAACGCTTTAATCAAAAAAATTTTTGGTTGAGGTCAGACATAGGAAAATTCAAAAATTTGATTGATTTTTTAAATTGATGCAGAACTACACTTAAATGCCTAAAATGCTTTGGACGTCTGGTTTCTCTGACCATAGCTGGGTATGGCAGCGGATTTCTTAGTAGACATTTATGAGTAAAAAATTTATTGTTTCGTACGAAAAATCTTAAAATTTTCATGAAAAAAATGAGAGAATATTTTTTTGAATCAAATATTGTATAATTTTGTATAAATTTGTAAAAAATTAAGAGAATTTAGGAATTTTCATAATATTGGGAAATTTTCGGGGTTTTTGCAATACAACGCTGGCTGTATTTCAAGATCTTCAGTTACTACTAAAAATTAGTTCAAATCTATCCGTCTCAATTAAAATTAATATATTCATATTGAATACAATGCCGTAACTAAGATTTTATGTCTGGTGGAGTACAGTACAAAATTTTTAGAACATTTAAAAAAATAACAACTAATTATTTACGTATCTTACCGTTAGTTACTGCCTGAAGCTGCCTGAAGCTGCCTGAAGCTGCCTGAAGCTGCCTGAAGCTGCCTGAAGCTGCCTGAAGCTGCCTGATTAAGCCGAACATTATATGTTTTTCTTCAATATTAAATTGCATAATAAATATTTATTGAATATATTCAGTTTAATTAAATGAAATTTTAAGAAAAATTTGTGCCTATTTGACAATTTTTATGTAAATTTATGTAATTGATAGACATATTTTTATTTTTTATCGCTCTAATTGACAATAAATCTGTGGATCAAAAAATTAATTAAGTTGTGAAGCAAAGTATTGAATGAATATTAATTATATGTCTAAATAACGAAAAAGTTTAACATCAATATCATTATTAATAAGTTTGTAGTTTAAAATATAACGAGAATAAAGATTAAATCTAACAACAAATATATAATTGTTTAGATTTGATGATTATTGAGTATAATTTATTTTTCGTTTTACTGTCATAAATAAATTATAAATATTAACACATATGCATCCTCTGCTACTATGAATAAAGCTTAAAAATTTTCAAACATAATATCCAACATTTTATCTCAAAATCAAAATTTTTTTTATAAAGGTTAAAAAGTTGAGTATACGATAGAGTTGTATAAGCTTTAAAAAGAAAAGTCAGTCAAATGTAAAGTCGAAATTTAACTGAAGCAAAAGTAGAATAAAAGTTAATTTATGATAAATACTTTATATACCTCTATTTTATTTCATTATTAAAAACTATTGTTGCGTTAATAAAGTTATATAAGACAATTAAGTTAATTGTTGATTGAGTTTGAAACAATTTGTATACAAACACAAATTGTATCAATATTAAAATATTAAGCTTTGGAAATGTGTACAGTATTTTCATTTCGCTGAATATTAATTAATAGAATTTTTTTCTAAAATTATCATAAATTTTATAAACAAAGTTTATTACAGTAATAACTTTTAAAATTAAGTTAAATATTTGAAATAAGTTGCATTTTTGAATGCAAGCTAATTAATAAAGATTTTAGTCTACTCTAGAAAAAAAACTTTTAACAACATCTTATGATATTGTGATATTGAAAATTTCAAAATTTATCATATTCTTAATTTTTTTATTTAGAATTTATTTAAAAATTAATCACAAAAGGTTTGCAATCGAGAAAATTGTATATTTTTATGCGAAATAAAATTTTAAAACTGCGAAATGAAACTCTGCGAAATGAGGTATAATCATTTAGGAAGGCTTTCGTGAGACAATTGTAATTAATTATTATGTAAAGTTTGACAATATACTTAATTATATTTTAATTGAAAATGAACTCAAACATTATTTCAAGAATATTGAGGTATAAAGTGATAAGAAAAACAAAAAATATTTAAGGGAAAGTCTATTAGTGCGCGGATGTAAGAGAAGGTCATACTTTATCCTTAAGTCTGATTATGTTTAGATATAGAAAACTAACTGATCTAAAACTGAACTAATTCTTTGAGTGCTTACGTGATAGTATGGAAGTTTGCATTTGACAAATATAAAAAGATATCAGTTATAGATCACAATTAAAATAGTATTGCAATGAATGAAATTGAAAATAGATTATAAAAACGAAAGATTTCTCTAACCTTTACGTGCATTTACCTGAATCTTCTGGAAGGCCATAACTCAGAAATTATTAAAAATGTGTTATTATAGTAATGAAATGCTCTGTAGTTTAAAGAGCGGAAACGCTTAAAGAATTTCAAGTATAATAAAAGCGACAATACATGCCTTAAACTTATTAATGAAGAAATTATAAGTAAAGTGTTTATAAAGGATGTAGATTTGGATATTTTTTCAACTTTTTGGGGTTTTTTAAATAACTACAACTCACTGATCCCTTTTACAGATATTAAGGATAAAATTTCTTTCGGAGTTGAGTCAAATAATTTTACATTAATATTAATACTTAGAAATAATTACATACATTATTAATAGAAACACTGAGTTTCGATTAATATTAATGAGCTGTTGAAATATAGAGTAATTCGATTCTCTGTGAAAAATAGCATTTTCCTAATGAATAACTAATGAAGAGCATAAACCTGAAAACCACGAGCCTGAGTCTGGCGAGCCTGGACTCACAAACCTTAGAGCCTGAGCCTGTAGCTTAAAAAAGAAAAATTATATGCATCAACATATGAAAAGTATTTACTAATATAATATATAGGGTGTTTCACCGGATTAGTGCGATTTGAATTGTGTGCAACTTTTTTATTAATAAGTTATATTTACAAATTATATATTAATATTAGAGGTAAAAATGATAATAAAACACATTTAATCAAAATCGATTATAGACGAATACTGCTGTTTAAATTTTTGGTAAAAAATACTATGATTTTAAAAATTATAAATAACACTGAAAAAACATATAGAATTTCATTCTTTTGATACTCTATTTTTAAAATTCTTTATTCAAGAACTTCTTTCAGATTGCTTTTGGCTTCTTTGCTATTAGGATTTGGGTGTATGACATGTCAAAGTGAAAAAACTATCTTATTTTGCAAAATTAATGTGTATTACTATGATTTCGACAGCACTTTTAACCAGAATATATTGATCTTTAGTAGATTTCGATTACATGTTTAAAATAGTTTATTTTTTAGCTTAAATTTGATGTAAAATTTGTAAACAAAAGTTTAGAAATAAAAAAGTTACAAACATTTAAATCCTACTAATACTGTAAAACACCCTATATATATGCATATGTATCATACAGTAACACATAAAACAATACAAATATAAAGTTTAATATAATTTTTCACAGTTATTTAAAACCTTTAACTAATATCTTATAAGTTGGAATTCATTTATTTACTTTTAGGTTTTGTTCGTAAATACTGTAAGTGTAATAAGAAATTGAAATATACTGTAATACACAAAATATCACATTATCACAGTTTACAACTTAACATTACATACAGGCTCTATAGTTTAAGCTTGAGCCCGAGTCCGACTCGTATACCTTAGAGCCTGAGCTTGAGCCTTAGGCTCAAAAAGGGTCCTCGAGTTGAGATTTGAGCCTAGGCTCAGCCTGAGCCTATGCTCTTCATTATGTATAAGATATTATTGAAGATCAAACAATAATCTATATTAAGCAATATTTCGTTCATATTTAATATTTATTTATTTCAGGACTTATTCATCTGAAGAAATGTAACACTTTTGAAACATTGATAGAAATTACTATTTCCTCACAAAAATGTAATACATAAAAGTGCAGTAAATGCAAAAGTTGATAAAAGTTTACTCCATTAACACAATTTCGGGAGTTCTAAGTAATGAACTTTTTAGTGATAAACACAAGGCATTGCTTTCAAAGCTAATAATATAAAATCAATGCATTTTATCTATTATTACATTTTAAGCATGAGCTTATAGCTTGAGCTCATATATTAAAGATATATTACAGTTTTCGCAATCTTCGAGCCTAAAAATGAAGGTTTTAAGTTGGGCTGAGACAAGCTCAATGTCATGGCAGCTGAACTTTCTGTGAATCGCGAAATATAATTATGTTAATTGTTCAAAAACTTTTATTTTGTTTAATCAATCGAAACAAATAAACTCATAAGATGATATCAAACTGCTCATCAAAAAAGGCATATCTCTATTCAATCAATATATGTCAAATCGGAAAAAAGTTTAAGAATGTATAGAATTATTCAATTTAAGCCAAAAAAAACTTGAGATCAAACTTCTGATTCAATTGGACCTGAAAGTTAAAAAAACTATCGCAAGCAAACATTTCTCGATTTCATGAAAAATTTCTTCTTACAGTTTGTTAGTAAAGTCCCAATTATGAAATTCAAGGATTGTTGTCGATGACTGGCCATGCATTACACAATAATATAACGGATATGTGTCGAGTAGAGCTCAAACCTACATTTGTTCGTTTATAATTCAAACGAAAAATCAATTCTTTTAAAAAGTTAGCGCACTTTAAGAAATAGTAAGAAACTTGTTGTGCTCACAATGAGTTAGTGCCAGAATGTCTCACCTGAGTTTGCATAATAGATTTGTGGTGCAAAACACCTATTTCTAAAAAGTTTTATTATGTATTAGAAGACAATTCAACCTATCAAGTCATGTAATTATTTCATTTGTTGTGCAGATAAAAATCGGTTTAAATTCTGGTAAATTTCAGTTTTACTTTATATTAAGAAATTAATTACTAAAAAAGTTTAAGCAGAAAATCAATAGTCATCTAAACTTTTTTGAATAAGTACTTAAACTTTGTGTGTGAATAATACTGTTCTGTACTGTACTGTACTGTACTGTAATGCATAGTACGGTGACATTACTTGTTTAAACTTACAGTGTTGTCTTAATTTCATTTTTCACATATGAGTTTTGGTGTGTTATGAATAGGACTTAAAGTTTCCAAAGTTTTAATTCACGTATTCAAAGGTGAACTATTAGAGAAAATAAATAAAACATCATCGTTAAGACCAGTTAAGACCTGGATCACAATCGAGTGTGACTCAAATGCTGTTTAGGAGCAATTTTTCATCGAACATATTGTTTGACTCCTCCTTTATATTTATTGTAGAAACAAAGCATTATTGTATTGCCGAAGGGGAACACTGACTGGTTCGGCAAAAAGTTTAGTTTGAAGTTTGAAAGTCTGTCAGTCAAGTTCAGGGACTTTGAAAAGTGTTTGCAATTTATAATTCAATCGGACTCTCAATCGGACTCTCAATCTAATCAGCATTTTATGTTAACACATGTGATAATGACTTAAAACTTCGTTTGAATTTCTAATAGATGTTTAAAAATGGTTAACGTAGCACCACTATTACCAGCATTAGTGCCTTTGGCCACCTTATTATGGATACGTGCGGCCGATCATTCAATATCGATATCAAGGAATAATTGGGACCAGGAATATGATTATATCATCGGTTAGTATTTTCTATATGTATTTGACTCTTTAGTTAGAAATTAATCGCAAAATCTTATAAAATAGAAAGCTCTTTAAAAGCGTTTGTTTTATCCCATAAAACACGATTAGCTTTTCTTTTTTTAAAAAGATTTGTGGTATATGTAAGAACAGTAAAAGTCATTTTAGCATGAATTTGATTCTTATTAGTTTTGATAATGATTTTTAGAGAACCCCTTAATTTGGGTCATTAAATATGCATATAGTACATACTTCCGCAGCATTGAAATCGAAGTGCCGTCAGCTCCAGATTTCATGACCTCGTTACCAAATTGGGGATTTACTTTACTTTAAGAATCTCCTAATTTTTTGTGTCCTTTAGAGTAAAATTTTTATCTTTTTCAATATCCGTTAAGGAAATTATTAAAGCCTATTAAACCAATTTACAGTTTCTCAAAATTTGATGATTCACTTCAACCTCATGATTGGGGTTACGATGAGAGCTATAATTAATAACTCACGAACAGCTAATTAGTATTACAATTAGAAATCACAGATTTCAATGAGGTTTATAAAATAGCAAGAAAATAAACAAATAAATGACGCGCTTTATAATGACTGTTAAACTTTAAAAGTCATAGTTTTCTCCTATAATTGAGGTGTTATGCAGTTTTAATCTGAAAAATCTAAAAATAACAACCTTGACCTTTATTTTTTTGTTGTATAGTTATGTCACTCATGTTTTGTACTATATTTCCTTCTAATACTAAAATAATTTTCTTCTATCAAACAGTTGGCGCCGGATCTGCCGGTGCTGTAATGGCAAATCGATTATCGGAAGATTCATCATTAAAAGTGCTACTTTTAGAAGCAGGTGGTTCTGAAAATTTGTTCAGTGACATTCCAATAGCTGCTGCAACTTTACAAATGACACCAATCGATTGGGCCTATCAAACAGAACCACAGGAAGCATCTTGTTTTGGACTTATTAATCGAGTAAGAAACATAAGTAACATAGTTTTTTTCCATACACAACTCATAATAGGCATTAAAGTCTTCATCACTATTGTTCAGCAAAATAGCATTTCTACAAATCCATGCCTTTCTATATCCATTACAGGGCTATTCAATCCATTTTCTATATCTAAACTCAATAACAATTTATACAAATGAAATCTTTTACTACTGTATACACTATAACTAGTATTACAATAAATGCACACTTTTTTTCATAAATTATCTTTTCGGTAGCATTAATGAAAGGTAGTTATACTACTTAACAATACAACATATTTATCATTTTCACTGAAATTATTTTTATGATAATAAAAGTAATAAATGCTTAGTTTTGAGTCATGTTTAACGCATATATTTTTTCTAATTACTTTCAATAGCGAAGCCGGTGGCCTCGCGGTCGAGTACTCGGTGGTTCATCTGTACTCAATTACATGCTTTATATCAGAGGCAATAAACGCGATTATGATAGCTGGGCTCAAAACGGTGCTTATGGTTGGTCTTGGGAAGAAGTGTTACCTTATTTTATAAAATCAGAGGATAATCGAGACCCGAGTATTGCATATAATGGTAAGAAAAATGTTAATCTTACAAAATAGCCCAAAGAGACTTTTTTAAAGAGATCGTATTTTAGTTGATTGTAACAAAAAAATAATGATAGACATAACTAGAAAGCCATGTGAATGAGAACATCTTTCAATAAAGGGAACAAAGTGTAGGTGTTTATCGGTAAAATTAATTTTTTTTACTAACTATTGGGATAACCCATCACTCATTTGATGTTTGATTCGCCTATTTTTGAATTAATGGTCATTTAAGAAAAAAGTTCTTTCTGATAATGCTTTCTTAAGATCGTGTTTTATTTAGCAGTTCCGCTGTTTAGCTATTGTTTTCGTTCCGCTGAACCAATTTTTTAGTTCAAAGGAAACTCAGCAGTTTTGCTATACCAGTGCTCTACTCTCTATTTATAGTACAATAAAAGACTATTCATCAAATTTTTGCTATTAAATCGATTTGAAGCTTAATAAGTGTGACAAATACTTCAAGTAATACACAAATAACTTATACGTTTCTAAATAATGAACTCATTAGAGTTCTAAATATAAATTATATGATATCATATTTATTGAGTAAACTATTGTCAATAAATAGGTAAATTAAATAGTTTTCCAAATTCTTATTCAATTTTATTTTTAAAATTAAACTTTTATTGAATGATTGATATCAGCTTTGAAATAAAATAAAATATAATACAATTTTTAAAATTGTATGGATAGAGCAGAATTGAAACAAATATATCCAAATACTAGGAAATTGTTTATAAGTTCTTAAATAAACTTTAAACCTAAAGCCAGTCCCTTTAGGCGTTAATTATTGTTTAGTTGATTATTAATGTAAAATTCAATATTATTTATCGAATGAAAGCTTCATTAAAACAAAATTTTATATAATATGAATAAAATGGGACTTATTTCTTAAAATTCTATAATGGAACCTGTGCCACCTCGGCCCCAATGGACCCAATTAGCTTAAAGTATTTATAATTTAAATGAAACATTCAGAAAATAAGTCAAAGTAATAAAAATTTTTAATCTACAACTTGCATACAATTACTTTCAGATAACTTTAATACTAGTGATACTCTAATTATTACAACAAAAACTTTTGAAAGTTTTATTAAATAATAATTTGAACTTAAATTTTTGAAGGCTATCACGGAGTGGGCGGTTTATTGACAGTTTCGAGTCCACCTGACGCAAGTCCTATTGCAATAGCATTTCCGGAAGCGGGAAAAAATTTAGGCTATCCTAACATCGATCTAAACGGGCCGCTAAACACAGGCTTCGCTGTACCTCAAGGAACTGTTAGAAGAGGAGCACGTTGTTCAACATCTAAAGCCTTTCTGCAGAGCGCTAAAAATCGTCCAAATCTACATGTGGTTACATTTGCTTACACTACAAAAGTAATATTCAATGAATTTAAAAGAGCAGTTGCCGTGCAGTTCGATCGATTCTCGTTAACACATATCGTATACGCAAGAAAAGAGATTATACTATCGGCCGGTTCTATAAATTCGGCCCAATTATTAATGTTATCAGGAGTTGGACCGAAACATCACTTAGAATCTCATGGAATCCCAGTCTTGGCTGACCTGCCCGTAGGCCTTAACCTTCAGGACCATATATATCCCGGAGGAGTGCATTTCACCTGCGATGGAAAATATTCATTAATTCAAAGACGTATTGTTTCGTTGCCTAATATTATATCATATTTCACTGGAGGAAGAGGTAAAACATTTATTCTATTAGTTTCTCTCTTTATTACAATGATATAATGCATAAATGATTTATTGGGTTAGAGAAAGATATATTTTGAATCATTTAACAAAAAAGTTTAACGATATTAAAATCCTTTTACTTTAAACAATGAAAATATTTTTTTATTTTCGAAACCCTAACAAAATAGATGCCAGAATTCTTAATACATAAAAGCTTTGAAAATTATAGGGTTCTGTACTTTAATTGTACAGAAAAGCAAAGCGTTTTGCATCGATTATCATCAATAGTCTGTTATGCTATAAAAGTTATGGTATTTCCTAATGTTTATACCAATGTGAGGACTCGCCAATTATGTTACTTGTTTTTCAAAGTCTAAAAACGTCTTGTTATGTATTCAACTTATTATAAGTCACTTTGAAGAACTCAATGCAATATTTATCTACTTTTTAAAGATAAAAAATAAATTTGTTTAAGAATCAAGTTTTAGTTTTGAAAGAACGTGTTTCTTAACAAATAGAGCATTCGCTTCAGTCGAATAACTATTAGAATTTAATTTAAACACTTGACTAAGTTTATTAAAGGGCTGAAAAGGATGGCCTATTGATAATGAACTTAAAAAAGAAAGAAAATGACTGACGCTTATGAATCCAACACAAATTAGAATGAAATTCTTTCTCATAATAGTCGGCAAAATTACTATTTTTGTCTGACTATAAATCTATAATAAACACTAATTTAAAACATATAAACTTTAATTTCAGGTCCATTAACAGCCTTTGGCGGTGTAGAAGGGCTCGGATTTATCAAAACAAAATACGCGAACGCATCCGACGATTATCCAGACTTCGAAATCCATATGTTGACCGGCAGTCCAACTTCAGATGATGGCCAAACTTTTAGACGTGTTCAGGGATTTACTAGAGAAATGTGGGAAAAAGTATACATTCCTTATTTGCCATACGACACCTTCAGTATGTATCCCGTTTTGTTGAGGCCCAAAAGTGTGGGATACATAAAACTCCGCACTTCTAATCCATACGACCCACCAATAATTGATCCCAAATATTTGACACATCCCGACGATATTCTCGCTGTTGTGGATGCCATGAAAATATCGATAGCTGTGGGTCTAACGCCTACTTATCAGAAATTCAATGCCCAATTATTTACAACAGTGTTTCCCGGCTGTGAAATCTATAAGATGTGGAGCGACAAGTACTTGGCGTGTGTGGCCAGAACTTATACCTCCACTATCTATCATCCCGTAGGAACTGCCAAAATGGGTCCGCCGTGGGATCCAACAGCTGTCGTCGACCCTGAGCTCAAAGTCTTGGGAGGTATTAAAGGTCTTCGAGTAGTGGACGGCTCTATTATGCCAAAAATAGTTTCGGGAAATACTAACGCGCCTATAATCATGATCGCAGAAAAAGCTGCTGACATTATCAAAGGCGCTCAATTACCGCCATATAGTGGAACAAATTATGATGATAGGACTTCTAATAGTGTTGAAAGTTTTTTCGGTAATTTGCTCGGGAAGAAGAGGAAGCGGTGATTCATATTTAATTTTAGTGAATCTTTATTATCAAAGTTTTATTAGTTTGTTGAAAACTCAAACTGCTTATCAATATTCTAGTGATTATACGTTTGTTTTTTTCCTTCAACAACTTCGCAATCAATCTGTTGTCTTGAGTGAAGTGATTTTTTCCTATTTATTTCTGAACTTTTAAAGTGAATTTTGTGACAAAATCTTCGAATCAAGAATTGATTGTTTGTTTTTATGTGAATCAACGCTAAGTAACTGCAAATTCTAAAAAAAAAATTCAAAACTTGTTGAAATATTTGCTCAATTGATTACTGTATTTTATTTCCGTTTTTAAGCATTCGACACTTGTTTTTAAAAGTTTTTAAGCCATTACAAAGTTTCTTAACAATGTTTACCCAAACATGTAATAAATTTTAATAGTGAAAAGCATAGCATAATTACAGATAATATTTTAAATAGTGTCATGTTATATAAATAATTCAAAGTATTTTTAAAACAACTTATTTGTAAGAATTGTCATATTAATGGACGGCAACATGAAAGCCACTAAATCTTATTTGATTGCCTTTTCATAAATTTGTGCCATTATATAATATTTGTAATTATAATAGTAATGATCATATACTTTCAATTAATATACTGTTTAACTTGTATGATATAAACCTGTAGTAACAATAAAAATACAGAATAGTATAACATTTGTACGATTAATACTCGTATTATTGTGATAACAAATTTGTTGCCCAAATACGTGGTTTGACTTCTATTTCTGAAAGTAGGCATAAATTGCGTTATAATCCTAAGCACAAAGTCATACACATTTATTATATTGATTTATACTAATGTTTGAATCATGCGCTACAATGCCAAAACAGTTTCATGCAGTTAAATATGTTTAATTTAATTGCTTTGTGATGTTTGCTTCGGCTAAACATCAATTTTCAAAATAGTTTATAATTAACTTAACAAATAACTGATTGTAAAAAAGCAGGGATTAACTGGTTGTGGGACAGATCAAAAATAATAAACTTCATTCCCGTCTATTGATCAATAAGGATGACTAATCTATAGAATACAATATCTTGGTCATGAAGAAACCCCTGCTGTTTATTACTAAAATACATCACTCTTTCTATTTTTTACTAAATGTTTAATTATTTGCCAATCAATTTAAATATCTTTTAGTAGAATAGCCTCTCAATGAAACAAAGGTAGTTCATGAAGAATAAGAAATATTTGTTTGCACATTCTAGATAAACAAGATGCACCATTAAGTTGAGTGGTGCGGTTCATACTTTGGTTGCTTAAAGTTAATAATTTGTGTCATATTTCTCTACAAAATATATCTTAAAACCAAAAATTAATGAATGGATTCTAACTAAAAAAGCTAGTGTTTCAATATGTTTAATAGCTTAGAATTTGTAAACCTTGAGCTATCACTTTCAAGAATCAGTTCAATGAAATTAATTCCAATAAATATTTAAGATTATGCACCCCATAGGATGCCGGTGTTTTAAGAATCGGTTGCCATAGTCGGATTTTTGCTATAATCGGGGTCACACTGTATTATTTATGTTACCATTAAGTTGGGATAGCATTAGGTTTGATGAGCAGGTTATTCGTCATTTAACGCAAACTATATCAATAAATCATTCAAATACGTGTTGTATGTGTTAAATATTCCAATTAGTATATTAAAACAGGGTTCCAACAGTTCAAATTGAGAGGCACGGACTGTAGCCATAAATATAATTGACTTTCACATTATTTTAATAGGAATTAAAATTGTAATAATTTTGATTGTCTTTTTCATATACCTATAACCGGATCTATAAAGAAGTGGATCTTTATTTAAAGAGTTGTGAGAGATTGTTTGGTAGTCCAGTAGGGATTAGAACTAGATTATAAAGTGACACACTTTTATGGATAAATTTAGATTTAAAGGAACCATCCTTTCAGTTCTGGATTCATCCAAAACTTCAACTAATAAAAGTGCGATTAAAATAAGTTCTAACCCACAGTTTATTTCACCTGTAATCTGATTGAACCTGTTTTGCCCACAGAAAACTAAATTTTAGGATTTCTTTATCTCAAGCATTTTTCTAATTGTAATAATTATTAATATCTAATAATTAAATTATATTATACAAGTACTACACAAGTATTATACATTGTATAAGTAGAAAACATTTCATTATTTCATTGGCAATTCTGATTCACCTTAAAAGCAAAGTTATGCTCATAACGAGTCTTTTTGAGAACTTTGTTAATTAAAATTAATATTAATTTCACTTAAAATGACTTTCATTAACAACTAATTAATTAAGAATTCTGAGAAAAACTTGAAATAAAATTAGGATGTTTTTTATTAGTCGGAATATCGGGCGATTGCATACAGTTCCTTCACTTCTCAATAATTTGAATTCATTTAGAAAAATCTTATTCAAAGAAAAAATTTCTTGTTTATGTAAATACTGTAATGTTATGTAATGTAATGTTATTCTATATAAAACTTGGTTTATTAAAATATGCTGTGGAGGTGGACTTGCTTTAGTTTATTATTAGCAAATTGATTTAAAAATGGAATTGTCATGATATGACATGCATAGCCGTAGCCAGAGGGGGCTATAGCCCCCCAAACCATTTCAAATTGCCTCATTTCAGTTGAAATGTTAATTGTTTATCAATAAAATTATATAATTTTAATAATAAAAATTCTAAAAATCATTTCTATAATAAAATTATATTATATAAAATGTTTATTCAATAAATCTTGACTTTAACAGGTAGTTTTTAGGATTTGGCCCACCCTAACCAAAATAACCTGGCTACAGCAGTGATGACAT